>JACEIK010002054.1:0-21781 GCA_018107945.1 Datura stramonium | reverse complement strand
CTGGAAATTGATGTTCCAGGTAAATATACGCAACGTGCCACGGCTTGTATCGCGTGGCATTGCCTCCGTGTCACGGAGGCAACGCGGACCTTCACTGGAATTTGCCAAAACAAATCACCTGAGGCAAAATGCCTCTGCGATGGCAGCGCGACACGGCTCCATCGCGGAGCCCCTATATTTGCTGCTTTTCCTTGACCTTTTCCACTGCTCGCTTCCAAGTCCATTCCCAATTTTTACCAACATGTCTCTTAGCTTTCCAAAATTACATTTTTCCTGCAAAACAACACTAATCATGTTGGTTAGTATAAATTCACATTTTAACTATAAATCACATGAGAATGCACAAATAACAATAGATAAACAAGACGAAATGAAGCATTTGAGTATCACTTGGGCATATAATTCTTCTCAAGATCAATGGGTTTATGAACATCAACAACAGAGGTAAAGATCATAACTCGATTCATCATAGAACATGCATAATTAGGCATAATTTAATAGAAATTGAAATTAATAAATTTATAATTGAATTAGTTGTAAAATATGATCAGGATTCATAAAATATGATGTAAAACATGAGAAGTAATAACCCATGGATAGATCATTCGAATTCCACAAGATTTAAGATAAAACCCCAGAAGATTTTTAAACAAATCTTCATGAATTAGGAGAGAGTGGGCATGGGTGTGAATGAAAATTCCCACTAATAAACCTACATACCTAATTATAGTTGATTCTTAAACTTTCCTGATTGCCCAAGAAGAATTTGAGAAGAATTTTAAGGGTTAAGGCTTGATCTCCTCTCTAACTCTCTCTAACTTGCATGCATGGATTTTCAATAGGGTAAAATGACCTTACCTATCTTAATACACTCTAAAAATAACTTAAAATGACGTAGTATAGGACCTTAGAGCATAGGAATGATGAAAATGCCCTTAATAAAATTCCTAAAATTTCTACACTGGTGGTAACAACGACCGAACTAACGAGTCATTCTTGGATACAAGGACTTGTTGTATCCATTCGTCGTGTCCATTGCCCAACTTCAAAATTCTCATGTTCAATTCCACGACATGATAGGATGAGTCGTTACTTCATACAACGGTCTGTTAGGTCACCCGTTGTTTCCCCCTCCATGATCTTGTAATACCCTAGAAGTGCATAAGATTAGACTTGGGATCAAAATTAGAAGTTGGCTGAAAAACTAGGAAAAAGTCGCAGAACGGATGATGTAACGACTCGTGGTTGGAAACCACAGGTCGTTGTTAGCAGTCATGTGAGGAATTTGGACCTTGGTAGTTGGGGATACCACGGGTCATCCAACAACTCGTAGTGAGAAATGAAAACCCATGGTCACCAGTCATGGTATGGGTTGCCAGATTTTCCAGTGGATGTAACAGATGGATACTACGACTCGTTGGAAAAAACCACGATTCGTCGTGAGCCTCGTGGTAAGGGAAGTTCAGGTTTGTGAAGAAGCTGACAACGATCGACCTAACGATCCGTCATTTGAAGCAATGACTCATCCTATTGAGTCATGGGAAGAATCTGAAAACATGAAGTGAGGCAGTGGACCACACGACTCAATACCATGAGTTGTGGTATCATGCAACGACACGTGGGATCATTCGTTAGTTCACCCAGATCAGTTTTTCATGGATTTTTCAGTAAGGGTATTCTTAAACTTTCTATGTTCTAAGGCCCTAAACTACGTCTTTTTATGTATTTTTTGGAATCATAAGATAGGTTAAGTCCCTCTTGCATAATTCATTCCCATGCATGCAAATTAAGAGGATTTTAGACAAATCAAGCATAGTTCCAAGATTTTTCCTATCAATTCTCCATTTGGCATACAAGGAACTATAGAATCTGATCTTACCCAGGTATTTAGGGTTACGAATAGGTGTTTCCGTTCACACCCATTCCCATTCTCTATTAATTTATGAAAATCTATCAAAAATCTCATGGGGTTTTGAATTCAATTTTGTGATAATCTACTGATTTACTAATGAGTTTTAATGATTTGCGAAATATATCATATTTTGTGAATTTTGATCAGATTTTACAACTATTTTTCTTATAAAATATTGATTTCAATTTCACTCAATTAAGCCTAATCATGCATGATCTATGATGAATCAATTTATGATCTACACACCAATTGTTGATATTTACAAATCTAACATGATTTATGATTTGAAATATGGATTTATTCAATTACCCATCCTGATTCGATGATTTATATGTTATATGAATGATCTACAAGTATGCATGAAACCTATGATTCATGAATTATGTTTTGACCGACTCACGGGCCTTATGTTGTGGCTAGTTCACGTATGTACAAGAATATTTATGATTATCATGATTTAACTAGACCATGAATTCATGCATGTTATACTATGAGCACTATATATGTTTTGGGAGTAGTATCGAATACCGAGTAGGTTCGGGGCCTAGGTTCTGCCCCGAATCTCATAAACTACGTACCATCGTAGGTATGTTGGGTTACAAGTCGGGCTTTATGTGTGCCCATATAGGGTTTGTCAGTTAAGAGAATCTCCCACTGCTCCTCATAATTTATGCATGTTTATGATTATGTATTTTGGCTCAAGTCATGTTAAATAAAGCTTTTCTCTTATGATCATGAATACAATTGTATTACGAATGTTTTGAAATCCTTGAACCTTATGTTATGCTAGATATTTATGATATGGGCATGATGTCCTGCTCTTATGATCATTTATGAGTTTTATATATTTCAAATGTCCGTTTTACCTACCTTTCATACTTGGTACATTTCGTGTATTGACCGCATACTTTATATGTTGTATAGTTTCATGATACAAGACTCGGCTCTCAGGCTCATCCGCATCCTTAGTCCATCCTAGAGTTCGCTTTCAGCTTTGTTGGTGAGTCCTCATTTTTCGAGGGCCATTTGAATAAGCATGTATGATGTTCTATGTTTCAGTATTTGGTCGGGTTAGTTGGGGATATTGTCCCATCAACCCATCTTTCATGTTAGAGGCTTTTAGACAATATGTAGTACTCAACTTATGTGTATGTCTAGTGATTCCGTGTGATATGATATGCTATGTTACGTTTGCAATTTTTGCTATTTCTTATGTTCAGTCTTCTGCTTAAAGTGAATGAAGTAGTTGTATGCTTATTCCATGGGTCAACTTGGGGCCTTTCGAGGTTTATTGTCCCGTGTTACGATTCGGGTATACGTCCGAATCGTGACAAATCTGTACCAAGCCTTCCCACGAGCCATATGATGACTCGTTCCTCTTTCGAATGAGTCATGGCTTCTTTCTGTTACCTCGACTGGAGGTTTTTAATTCTCTTTGCCATGGATGATGACCACGACCCGTAGTAACAAGCAACGGGTCGTCCCACAACGCATTACCGTCCCTTATGCTAAGGACCAGTATCCATACGACTTCAAAAGATGACTCGTTGTATCTAACAACAAGTCGTTACTTGCCCCGTCACCTTCAACTGCCACCTGACCAGGCCTCACCACGAGTTCTTCCCACAGGTCATTGGTTGGACCAACGATCCATTAGGTAGCCCGTTCTATGAGTTTTTCCCAGATTCTGCCAACTTCCATTTTAAAATCCTAGATCTAACCTTAGGCATTTTCAAGGTATTACACAAGGTAGCCTCTGGATATAACAAAGCATAAGCATCAATGTGAAACACTCGTAACATACCAATAACCACATCCGGTGAAGTCTCCTGCTCCTGACGCAAGGCGAGGGCATAGAATCTGTTTTGGGGTTGTCTGCAACCCCCACTAGTGGATGCCCCTTGCGATGCTGAACGTGTTGGAGTTGTTGCTAACCTGGTAGTTTTTGCACGACCTCTATCATCATACTGTCTAGAAAATGGACACGCTCGACGTATGTGGCTGGATCTACCGCACCCGTAACATACATCTGAGCCGAGAAATCACTCCGCGGCATGACTCTTGCCACATTTCTCGCAGGCCGAAAAGGTGCGCTATACCTGCAAACCCCTATGGTCTCTCGAACTTTAGGCCCTGCTCCTCTGATCACCCTTTGGTCTTGATGGAACTAGCTGATGATGGTGCTAGAGCTAGTGACCTCCGCTGAATCTGAGGGCGGTGACCTCTGTCGATCTCTGCTGAGTAAACCCATAGCTATTTGTCCAGGCCCTTTTGGCCTCTCTCTCCCTCACATGTTCCACCTCCATCTGCTGGGCGTACAAGATATCCAAGGGAAATCCATATCCTAGTGGAGCATAGCGGTCCTGCAATCTTTGTCGAAGTAGCTTGCCACCCCATGAACAAACCTGCTCACTCACGCCCTCTAATCAACCACTAACTCTGGGGCGTACTTTGATAAGTGAGTGAACTCAAGGACATACTCCTGTACCATCATCCTCCCCTGCTTAAGATTCACGAATTCGGCTGCCTTTAAATCCCTAATCTCACAAGGGAAGAACCGATCTAGGAACGCAACATGGATCTCCTCCCATGTGACAGGGCCTGCTCCGGCGGCCCTACTATCTTTCCATTGTCGAAACCAGATATGTGCGACCCCTTTCAATTTATATGAGGCCAACTCAGCACACTAACCCCATTCACCCCCATGACTTGGGTGATCTTCACAATCTTATCAATGAACTCATGCGGGTCCTTATCTACTTTTGACCCAAGGAACTCTGGCGGGTTCATTCTTAATAAATTTCTAACTCGAGCTGCCTCCACATTTCCATTTTGCAGAATATGCACCACTGCCTACTTATTGACCTTAGCAGTCAAGGCCTGCGCGAGCATCTGAATAGCTGCCCGAAACTCAGCATGGCAACTGTCTCCGGTGCACGGTGCTCCTGGAATGGTAGGGCTTGTTGGTGCTCATCTCCGTTGCCGTCCTCATGGCCGTTTCCATTTCCATTCCTCCTACCATTTACTCTGCAAGGAACCATGATTCTGCAATCGCGAATAGCACAAGTTAGAAGGATAGAGGGACATTTCATCGCATGACTTAGATCATGAAAGAAGGGAACAGTTCCTAAATGTCTCGTAGCCTCTTCTTCATAAGTGTGGCGGTGCTTCACACCCATGAAAAAGACTCTACTTAATGTGGCTTTCAGACACACTATGACACTTCAAACCTATGGCTCTGATGCCAAGTTTTCCACAACCCGAACATACACCCAAATTGCAGCACGGGACAAGGAGCTCCTAGAGACCCCAAGTGGACCCATGGCTTGAGCATACATCTAACTCAATCAATAAAAGAGAATACTCAAAGCAATAACATAGAGGAAGCATAACCATGACATACATAGAAAGAGGAACGTACTTCATACATAACAACTGAATACTACACGTAGTCTGAAAGCCTCTAACATATCTGATGGGTTGATGGGACAACACCCCCCACCTAACCCGACAAGTCTAGAAGACTGAACAATTAGAGATAACTGATATCAACTGGTCCTCGGGGGATGAGTACTCACCAATGAATTGGATGCTAACTCCGGGAATGAGCTAATGATGGTGTTGTGTCTGAAGATCGAAGCCTGTATCATGAAATGATACAGCATAGAGTATGCGGTCAGTACGTGGAATGTACCAAGTATGTAATGTAAGTTAAACGGATATTTAAAAATACATAAAAGCTCATAAGAGATCATAAGAGTGGGAAAACATGCTCATAACATAAATATCATAATATAACATAAGGCTCAAGGTTTTCAAATCATTCGTAATCCATTTATTGTCATAGTCACAAGAGAAACTTTATAAATCATCACTTAAGACAAAATAAAATAAACATAATAATGCATAAAACATGAGGAACAATGGGAGAACTCGTCATAACCGACACCATCATGGTAGAGCCTTACATGATGCCACAACTATCTCGCTCAAGTGGGCAGAGTCATCTTAGACATGCCAGGCAAGGGACGTGCATTATGTGATATCACGAAAGATAGGATCCATTAACATTGTAATGTAACATCATGAACCTACGGTGGCACGTAGTTATGAGACATCGGCATAATCCTTTGAATGTCGGGCTACTCGATGCTGGACACTGCTCCCAAAAACATGCACATTAGGCTCATACATAAATCATAAACATCATTCATGAGATTCATGTCTAAATAAACATTTAACATTGTTGATCCCCATTTACATACATGTTTAGCCATGAATCAGGGGTCCTTTAGTCGGCCAACATCATAAATTGATCGATCATGAAATCCATATAATAAATCGCAAATCATTCTTGAACATGTGGGCATTGCCCAATAGTTTAACATGCTTGAAAATGTTCAATTCACTTGAAAACACGATTATAAACATGAGTAACTTGAAAACATGTTTTTCATCACCAATACTTCATCATACATGAACATTCATCATCAATCTTAACTTTTATAAACTTCTCATAATTGGGCAATTTAAATTTAAAAAGCTTGAAACATGATTTTTGATGAAAAACGACGTAAAACTTGTCCATGAATTATAATTCAATAGTAGAAATACATTTAAATCATACCCATGTAAAGAATTAGAAATTTCATGCATTGGGTTAAAACACTCATAGAATCAATATAGGAAACTTCATGATTTTGAGAGATTGCGCATTGGTGTGGAAGGATTCACCCACTCATAACCCTACATACCAGATTATAGTTGATTCTTACACTTCTCTAATTGCCCAAGGAGGATTTGAAGAAGAATCCTGAAGGATTTTCCTTGATCACCTCTCTAGACTATTACTCTTCCAGCATGAATAAGAATGGCCTAAAATGAACTTAACCCTCTTAAAACTCATCATTCATAACTTAAAATGACGTAGTTTAGGCCTTAGGATCATAGGAATTACGGAAAATCGCTTACTAAATTCACAGAAAATAACTGACTACCACTCCCAACAAGGTACTGGACGAGTCATCGCCAAAGGGAACAAATTGTGGCATCAATTGTCAAGTACACTATCCAATAGATCATTCGGGGTTCGACACGAGGGATCCCACGAATCGTTACAGGTGACCTCGACTCGTGGTCACCACTCCTCACATGCACTACCTTAATCTCAATTACATTTTATATCTGCTGACCACGACCCATCCCACAAATCGTGATGAATGACCACGACCCATCCCATGAATCTTGGTGACTGACCATGACTCGTGGGGAACTTCTGTAAGGTACACTGCCAGACCCCCTTCACCTTCCCCAATCCCTTGCCCACAGTTGACTCAATGAGTCATGGGGACTAATCACGACTCGTGATCAGGTCGTGGGGACCTCAAATCCTAAAATTTCAACTCACACCCTAAACTTCACCATGAGTCACCTCACAACTCGTGGTCTACGCCACGAGTCACAGAATGACTGGTGCCAGATTTTCAGTTTTCTCCATTTCAACTCCCGAGTCTGATCTTTGGGTTCCGGGGTATTACACATAATACTTCTCAATTTCATGAATCAAGCCTCAATTCAAATTATTATCAAGAAAGAATTTAAATCTAATTTCATAGAATTCTTATAAATTGTTCATGGGTCGATTCCCTCTATATTTTAAAGTATGTTTGATAATTAATGGGCAGATTCTATACATGTTTTGGTCACAAATTCATGAGCTCAAGTTTTAAAAAATTATTCCCAATTATGCAAGTTCATGAAAAAGATAGTTTATATTTGATGATATCAAGTATGATGAAGTATCTAGAATGTATGTATGCTTAAAAATAACCCATATATGAATTTATGATGTTGACTAGTGAAGCCTATTTCAAGTATGCATGATTTCAGATTTTGGGTAGTTCCACTCAGATTAAGCATGTTTTCATGATTCAATTTAACGTTATAAATTACCTTACCATATGATTTTGGAGTCTATACTCCCACTTTCAGCTTATCGTATGGTTTTAGCTTCGTTGAAAAATGATGGTGAGCACTTTACATGTTTTTTAAAGCTGTGTCTAACCCTGAGTAGGCCAGGGGTACATGAAAACCCCGGGTCTCATAACTAGCACCAATGTAGGATTTCACAGTTACTTTAAGACCTCCCTTTGTGAGCTTCCCCTGCCCCGAATGGGTCTTCAACTTGATATCAATTACATGGTAGAGTCGTTAGCCCTGACAAGGCTTTGGATGGCTCTGCACACTTTAGTGTGATAGTTGGGATCACGTAAGGTTTATCGTGATAGTGTTGGTTATATGATGAGTCGCCTATTGTTCCTCATGATCTCAGTTATGCATGTTTATCAGTTATGTTATTATGTTTAGCAGGTTTGACTCATTGATCAAGTTGTTAGTTTTACTTATGAATTTTAGTTTCATCTTTGGGTCATTCGATTTAGTTACGAGATCCACTTTATGACTATTCATATTTTCAAATATCATCATGTAATCCCTACTCTTATGATGTTTTGACTTATGTTAATATACATGATTTTTGTTTATACTTATTTGGCCAGTTTTACTTATCTTGCATACTCAGTACATTCCAACTACTGATCACATACTCTATGTTGTATTGTTTCATGATACAGGTCCTAGAGATTAGACTCAGGTGCGCTGTTAGTCTTGCTCTTATTCCAGTTCAGACCCTACATTGGGTGAGTCCTCATCCTTCGAGGACATCTATCTTTTAGCATCATTATGTCAGTTTGTTCCAGACTTAAAGATAGTTGGGGGCTTATCCCAGCATCTAATCAATTAGTAGAAGCTTTTAAGACTTAGACTTGTATACTCAACTTCAGACTCAGTGTTATGATATTATCGTTGGCTAGACGATTTGTTATTTAGACTTTCGCTATTTTAGAATTTAGCTATCAGTTTTAGTTATGTTGATATTTAGTTATCATGTTCATGCCATGGGTCAACTTAGAGCGGTTCATGATTCTAGGTTCTGTGTCTAGATATGGGCCTTTATTCGGGTCGTGACATTCGGTCAGCTTAGTCTATATCTAAGGAAGAATGTTCCCAAAGAGGAGATATTATAATACCCCAAAAGTCCCTCAGATCAGACCCGTGGTTGAACTGGAGGAAGTAAGAAAAATGTTTGGACCAAAGTCACAGGACGACTCGCCAGGTGACTCATTATGTCACTTGATGGATCGTCCTATGACCCGTGAAATTGTGCTATGATGGAGGAGAGTTGTTGTCAGGGGCTCACGACAGGTGGTGCAACAATTTGTTGGTACTCCCCACGAGTTGTGGGTACACCCATTGGTTAGGCAAGGTAGAAATAATGTCAAAATCCAGTAATCAGGATGAATGAAGGGATGAGTCATGGTGTCACTTCAGGACTCATCGAGTGAGCCATGGTCAGGATGAAAGAAGAAGGAGTATGGAATTCTAGTGGTAGCAATGGGTCAGGGGACAACCTATCCGGCCACCTCACAATTTGTCTAGTCTCTCGTTGGGACTAGTAGTGTCACTTTTCTTGCGAGATTAGTAAGGGTGTTTTCATAATTCCTACACTCCTAAGATCTAAACTACGTATTTTTAAGCTCTGAAATAGGTGTTTTAAAGGGGTTAAAAAAATTCTAAGTCATTCCCCTCCCATGCATGCAAGATTAGAATTCCACCTTTGAAGATCAAGCTTAGAATTCTTCAATTGCATCTCAAAATCTCTTGGGCTTTCTAAGACAAGTGAAGACTCAGTCCACCCAGGTATCTATGGCTATGAGTGAGAGTTCCTTTCACTCTCATATGCAAAATTGTCCTCAATTCACGTTCTAAATCAAGTTCATGATCTTATAGGGTTTTAACCCAATTTTATGAAATTCTCTATGATTTCCTTATGGGTCAATTCTCTTCACGTTCCAAAGTATGTTTTAAGATTCATGGGCAGAATTTTGTACCTATTTTGATTATAAAGTCATGATTTCATGTTTTAGAAAATTATGCTAAATTACGCAAGTTCATGAGAACTCAAGTTTATGATTTATGATTTCAAGTATGATGAGATATCTAGCATGCTTGAATGTTTACAAATTACCCATGTATGAATTTATGATTTTGACGTAGGAAGTCTATTTCAAGTATGCTTGATTTTGAGATTTGGGCAAGCCCACACAGGTTAAGTATGTTTTCATGATTCAGTTCGGTTTTATATTATCAGCTTACATATAGTTTGGAGTGATACTCCCTAGTTTCAGCTTATGGTATGTTTGGAGCCAGGNCCCCCATATTCAGATTTAAAACTATGCCATTATCATCTTCGTTGAAAAATAATGGTTTTATCTTCGTTGAAAAAAATGGAGAGCACCTTGCATGTGTTGGGAGTAGTGTGTAGCACCGAGTAGACTGGGGGGTCATGTAAAATGCGAGTCTCAGAACTACGCGCCAATTTAGGTTTATATATTTACATTAGGACCTCCCTTGTGAGCTTCCCCTGCCCCCAAGGGGCCTTCAACTTGATATCGATATCATGGTAGTGTACTTAGCCTTGGCAAGGTTTTGGATCCCTCTGCCCACTTGAGTTTGATAGTTGGTGCATCACATAAGCTCTATCGTGATGGTGTCGGTTAAGATGAGTCTCCCATTATTCCTCATGATTTCAGTTATGCA
Organism: Datura stramonium; assembly: GCA_018107945.1. Classification (NCBI taxonomy): domain Eukaryota; kingdom Viridiplantae; phylum Streptophyta; class Magnoliopsida; order Solanales; family Solanaceae; genus Datura; species Datura stramonium. The sequence goes on along the minus strand of JACEIK010002054.1, from coordinate 11,211 downwards.
ATTTTATGACTTATGATATTATGTATTCAGCAGGTTTGATCCTTTGATCAGCTTACAAGCTTTTACTTATGATTTCAGTTATGGCAAGCCATATGATTCTACTTTTAGCTTTGGGTCATTTGATTCAGATATGAGATTTAGTTTATGATTATTCATGTTTTAAGATATCAGCATGTAGTCCTTACTCTCATGATCTTATGATATATGTTATGTGCAGGATTTTGGTTATAATTACTTAGCCTGTTTTACTTACCTCACATACTCAATACATTCCAACTGCTAACCACATACTCTATATTGTATCATTTCATGGTACAAGTTCAGACGTTCAGATTCCACCGTTCGCCCGTCTCCACAGCCTAGTCTAGTTCTCTTGTTGGTGAGTCCTCGTCCCTTGAGGACCTTCATATTAATGAGTTGTGTTACTTTCAATTTTCAGGCTCTTAGAGAGCTAGTTGGGGATGTTGTCCCATCAGTTCTTCAGTTATGTTAGAGGCTTTTCTAGACAATATGTAGAACTTCAGTTTTGACTTTGTATGGTTGCGATGTATTTCAGACATCCGCTTATTCGTGTTTACTTTATCAGTTTCCGTTTGATATATGCTCTTTAGCCATTATGTTTATGCCATGGTTTGACTTTGAGCCATTGGTGGTTCTAGGTTCCGTGTCTCGATCTGGAGCCTCAATTTGGGTTATGACAGTTGTAATACTTAAAATTCGTAAATTCGTGAAGGGTTCTTGTAAAAATTATACATTATAATCATAATACATAACTTAAAACTTGAGAGTTGATATCATAAGAAAATCATGGGATTTTATTAGAAAGGAATTTGACCTTAGAAGTTTATAATCATACTTGTAATTTAGAAATCAAAATTTCATAGAAGGCTTAATAGGAAAATAAAACCCTAATCATAGAATCATCAATTTGATCAACATAGCTAATCCCATAGATGAATCATGGAGGAATTTAACAATACCCAACTTAGCCATAAAAATTTTGAATTTAGGGCATGGGGAATGGAAGATCATGATTTTGACTGGAGAAGGGGCATGAGGGTGGAAGAGCCCCTCATTAATAATCCCCGCATACCTTGGTTTACTGATTTCTTGACATAGCTTGAGATCCAAAGAGAATTTGATAAGATGAGTGTGAAGAACCCTAGCTTGTTTTTATGAGCCTTAAGAGATTTAGATGTTTAAAATAGAGAGTTAGGAGTAGAATTAGAGTTGTAGGGAGAAAATTCCCATTAAAACACTCTTTCCCGAGCTTAAAACAACGTTGTTTAGGAGCTAGGAGCTTAGAAATTATGATAACACCCTTAATGATTCGATAGGAAGTACAACACTGCCAGTCACCATGAGTGACCTAACGAGTCGTTAGGTCACTAGATGACTCGTGGTCTTCCCTTTTTGCCACCACTAGAAGTTTCCCATTCTTCCATTCTTCCAGATGATAATCCATTCAACGAGTCATGAAGTGGAACCACGACTCGTCCCTCAAGTCATTAAGTCTCCTAGAACTTCAACATTTTCTCCTCCACTACACTCTTAACGGGTCAACCCACGACTCATAGGGAGTCTTAGCGAGTCGTCTCCTCGTTAATTATAAGTTTTAGAAAGTAATATTTTACCAACTCATGCACACTCAACGGTTCAATAAATTACTACTCAGGTCACAGTACAAGTCACTCTATTACTCGTTCTGTGACCTGGTGCAAATTTTCCTGATTTCTCCGTTTCAACCCTCGGGTCTGATCTTAGGGACTTTTGGGGTGTTACATTATCTCCCCCTTGGGAACTTTCATCCTCGAATTTATATTAAGCATGCTAAAAGTCTGGGGAAGGAACTACAATCCTAAAACTGAGCAACTATAGCTGAAAACTAACGAAATGAGTGACTCCAGACTGATATAGATGACTAAATTGAATTCATGAAACATACATGCATGCAATGACATGAAATAAACTTACATACATGAATTTGACATGAAACTAAATGGAGTACTAAGGAGGAAACTGATACATCATGCTGGAACTAAGCCGAAAGGGAAAAGATGCAGGTATCTAGCCATGATAACTTCTTCGACTTCCCAACACCTTCACTAAAGATACTTCCTTGTTTCTCAACTTCCGAACCTGACGATCAAGGATATCAATCGAAACCTCTTCAGAGGTAAGGCTATCCTTCACACCTATGTTCTCCACCGGAGCAACTAAGGCCAGGTCACCAATGCATTTCTTCAACAGCAATACATAGAAAACTGGATGCATCGAAGCTAACTCTGCTGGTAGCTCCAACTCATATGCACCTATCCAACTCGCCTCATAATCCTATAAGGAAAAACATATTGGGGACTGAGCTTCCCTTTCTTTCTAAACCTCATCACTCCTTTCATGGGAGACACCTTTATAAATACCAATCATCAACCTCAAACTTAAGCTTCCTCCACCTAACATTCCCATAAGATTTTTGACGACTCTGAGCTATTTTTAGACTTTCTCTAATAAGTTGAACTTTCTCCATAGCGTCATGAACTAAATCTGACCCTATCGATGTAACCTCACCTACTTAACTCATCCAATAGGTGATTTACACCTCCACTCGTAAAGAAGCTCAAATTGAGCCATCTAAATGTTGGAGTGGTAACTGTTATTATGGGCAAACTCGATGAGAGGCAAGTGTTCATCCAACTACCTTTGAAACCAATCACACATTCTCTCAAAATATCCTCAAGAGTCTGGATGGTTCGCTCAGCCTAACCATCTGTCTGTTGGTGAAAAGTTGTGTTGAGCTTCACTTGAGTACCAAGTCCCTTCTGAAACGATCTCCAAAACTAAGAGGTGAACTGAGTACCCCTATAAGAGATAATGGACAAAGGAACTCCATGCAACTAAACTAATTCCTGAATGTAAAATCTAGAATAATCCTCAGCTGAATCGATAGTTTTGACCAGCAAGAAATGGGCTAATTTGGTCAACTTGTCCACAATCACCCATATAGATTCATACTATCGGCAGGTATGAAGCAAGCCTGTAATGAAGTCCATATTGAATTTCTCCCACTTTCAAGTAGGAATGCTAATATCCAGAAGCATTCCTCCAGGTCTTTGATGCTCAACCTTCACCTATTGGCAATTTGAACACTTAGACACAAACTCCGCTATGTCCTTCTTCATACCATTCCACCAATAGACTTCCCATAGGTCACGGTACATCTTGGTGGAACCTAGAAGGATAGAGTACCGAGAGCCATGAGCCTCGCTCAACATCCGCTCTCTCAAGTCATCTACGGCTGGCATACACAATCGACCCTAATATCGGAGTACACCATCTCCCCACCCACCCCCGAGAGAAAACCTCCACTTTCTGATTTTGAACAGCTTCCTTCAGCTTCACTAGGATAGGATCCTCATCTTGCGTAGCTTTGACCTCTACTAGCAAAGAAGATTTCGACCCATTCTGAATGATAACACTACCATCCATAGAGTATGTAAGGCAAACACCTAAACAAGCAAGCCTATGGACATCCTTCACCAACTCCTTTCTCCCACTCTCGACATGAAACACGCTCTCCATGGATAGCCTGCAAAGAGCATTCACCACTACATTGGCCTTGCCCAGATGATAAAGGATACTGATGTCATAGTCCTTGAGAAGCTCTAGCCATCTTTGTGGCAGATTTAGGCCCTTCTGAGTGAACACATACTGAAGGCTCTTGTGGTCCGTAAACACATCCATATGCACCCGATACAAATAGTTCCTCCAAATCTTCAAAGAAAATAACACAACTTCCAACTCTAGGTCATGCGTCGGATAATTCTTCTCATGAGTCTTAAGTTGTCTAGAGGCATACTCAATGACCTTACCATGCTGCATAAACACACAACCAAGACCAACCCTAGAGGCATCACAATATACAACAAAACCATTTGTGCCCTCCAGTACGGTCAATATTGGGGATAACGTGAGTCGAGTATTTATCTCTTAAAAACTCTTCTCACAAGCATTCGACCACTGAAATTTGACCTTCTTTTGGGTCAACTTAGTCAATGGTACTGCATTGGATGAAAATCCCTCTATGAACCTCATGTAGTAGCTAGGTAAACCTAAGAAGCTCCTAATATTATTGGGGCTGACAGGTCTAGGTTTCACTACTTCTATCTTTTGAGAGACTACCTAAACACCCTCACTAGACACTAAATGGCCTAAAAATGCTACTGAGTTCAGCTAAAACTCACACTTTCTTAATTTAGAAAACAACTGGTGATCCTTGAGAGTCTACAATATATTCCTCAAATCAGCGGCATGCTCCTCCTCGCTCTGAGAGTATATGAGAATATCATCTATGAAGACAACTACGAACATATCCAAATACTTCTTGAACACCCTATCCATCACGTCCATAAAAGCTTCAGGAGCATTCATTAGTCCAAAAGACAGAACTACAAATTTATAATGACCATATCGAGTCCTGAAGGTTGTGTTCGGAATGTCACTCTCTTCTAACTCAGAGCTAGTGATAGCCGGATCTGAGGTCTATTTTTGAAAATCACTTAGCACCCTAAAGCTAGTCAAACAGGTCATCTATCCTAGGAGGGGATACTTATTCTTGATTGTGAATTTATTCAACTACCAATAATCGATACACATTCTAAGGGAATTATCCTTCTTTAGAGCAAAGAGAACTGGAGGGCCCCATGAAGATTTACTAGGTCTGTTGAAGCCCTTATCTAGGAGATCCTTCAACTTCTTTTTCAACACCTTTAGCCTGGCTGGAGCCATTTTTTAAGGAGTAATGGGTATCAGCTACGTATCAGGGAGAAGGTCAATACCAAAGCCAATCTTCCACTCAAGAGAGACTCCTGACAAATCATCTGCGAGCACCTCCGATTACTCACATACAATAGGACCTGACTGAAGAGTTGGGTCTTGGACGTAGAATAGTTGACCCAAACTAGATGATACACACAACCCTTAGAGATCATCTTTCTAGCCTAGAGATAGTAAACAAAATGACCTACAAGCATAGCTAAACTACCCTTCCATTCTAGGACTGATTCACCTGAAAACCGAAACTCTACCACACTAGTTCTACAATTGACTAAGGCATAACATGCATGTAACCAATCCATACTGAAAATAACATCAAAATTGATCTTTTCGAACTCCATTAAATCAGTTGAGGTGACTCTCTGAAGGATCGTGATAGGGGAATTTCTGTACATCCATCGAGCTAAAACTTACTCATCGACATGAGTAGAGACTGAGAAGGGTTTTGATAGGATTTTTGGACTGACTCTGAAACTAACAGCAACCTAAAGAGTTACAAAAGATAAAGTAGCCCCTAGATCTAACAATGCATATACATCAAGATAAAATACTTGTAACATACCCATAACCACATCAGGTGAGCATTCCTGCTCCTGTCAATATGAAAGTGCATAAAATATGTTCTAGCACTGACTGCCACCTACACTAATAGAAGCACCTTATTGGAAAGGACGTGGTGTGGAAGTTGCTAAACTGGTGGCTGGGGAACGACCTCCAACATTGCCCTGTCTAGCTGAAGGGAAATCACTGAGCATATGTCCGGGCTTCCCGCACTCGAAGCAAGCATCTGATCCAACCAAGCACTCTCCAAGGTGGTTCTTACAACACCTTTTACAAGCTTGAAAAGTGTTCTCCCTTGCCTTTCTCCTCAACCTCCCGGTCCTGATGCACTATCCCGCTGATCACGCTTGGGCTTGGATGAGACACTGGACAATGATGGAGCTAAGGCTGACGACCTCTGGTGAGACTGTGAGCGGTGCCCGCCACTAGACCTCTGTTGGGAATACCCAAAGGTGCCTATACTATCCATCTTGGGCTATCTCTCTCTCTCCTTCATCTTCTCCTCCACTATATGATGAGCATGTATAATCAAACGAGAGATGTCCATGTCACTGATCAACATGGTATTCCTACACATCCTTACCAATGAATCTGTGACCCCATTAACGAACTTGCTCAAACGAGCTCTCGGGTCGATAACCATCTCTGGTGCATACTTAGACAACTGAGTAAACTCCAAGGCATACTCCTAGATGGTCATGTTGTTCTGCTTCAGATTGATGAATTCAGCCTCCTTTGCCTCCCCCAACTTTCAAGGAAAGAACCTGTCCAAGAAGGTAGTCACAAACTCATCCCAACCTACGGGAATTGCACCTACTCCTCTACTCTCCTTCCACAGGTGGAACCATGTGTGAGCAACCCCCTTCAGCTGATAGGAGGCCAAGTCGCACTCTCTTCTCCAATCACCCCCATAATCTAGGTGATCTTCTGCACCTCCTCAATGAAATCATGCGGGTCCTCATCCACCTTTGACCTAAGAAACTCATGTGGGTTCATCCTGAGGAAGTCTCAAATTCTCTTCGCTGCTGCATTCCCATTCTAGGGAACATGGGCCGCTGCCTGCTAGTTGAATTTAGTGGTCATAGCCTGTGCCAACATCTAAAATGCCACCCTGAACTGGACATGAGTGAACTGCTAGGGAAAGGCGTCCGCTAGAGCTAGTGGGGCTGGCTAATGCCCATCTCCACTGCCATTGCCATGGCCATTTCCATTTCCATTTCTCCTACTATTTACTCGGAGTAGAGATATATTTCTACAAGCGCGTATAGCACGGTTTAGAGGAATAGAGAGGTACTTTATCACACAATATGGATCATGAAAGAAGGGAAATTTCATAAAACATCTTGTAGCCTCTTCCCTATAAGTGTGACGCACGTCACATCCATGAAAAAGACTCTACTTAATACGGCTTTCAAACACCCTAGGACACACCTAACCTTTGCTCTGATACCAAGTTTTTGATGACCCGAGTTGAGACCCCGGACTGAGACATGAGACCTAAAGCCACGAATGACTCCAAGCTAACTCATGGCATATGCAATGGAATAAAAGAGAATAGACTAAAGTAGAAAATTTAAAACTTAAGCATGAATACACGAAAGTCTATAAAACATAACATAAAAAGAAAGAGTTATGTATATCAACAGTTGAATCAACCAATACATGTTTGTCTGAACCCTTGAGAGTTGATATCATAAAAAATCATGGGATTTCATTAGAAAGGAATTTAACCCTAGTAGTTTATATCATACTTGTAATTTAGGAATTGAAATTTTATAGAAGGCTTAATAGGAATATAAAACCCTAATCATAGGATCATTAATTTGATCAAGATAGCTAATCCAATAGATGAATCATGGGGGAATTTAACAACACCCAACCTAGCATTAGAATTTCAAATTTAGGGTATGGGGAATGGAATATCATGATTTTGATTGGAGAAGGAGCATGAGGGTGGAAGAACCCTTCATTGACAATCCCCACATACCTTGGTTTACTGATTTCTTGTCTTAGCTTGAGACCCGAAGAGAATTTAAGAAGATGAGAGTGAAGAACCCTAGCATGTTCTTGTGAGCCTTGAGAGATTTTTATCATCAAATTAGAGTGTTAGGAGTAGAATGAGAGTAGTAGGGTGAATATTCCCCTTAAATCACTCTTTCCCAAGATTAAAACGATATAGTTTAGGAGTTAGGAGTTTAGAAATTTTGAAAATGCCCTTAATTATTTGATAGGAAGTAGGACACTGCCAGTCACCACGAGTGACCTAACGAGTTGTTAGGTCACTGGATGACTCGTGGTCTTCCCTCATTTCCACCACTATAAGTTTCCCAATATTCGTTCCTTCCTAGACGACGACTCATTCAACGAGTCGTGAAGTGGAAGCACGACTCGTCCCTCAAGTCGTTAAGTCTCCTGGAACTTTAATATTTTCTCCTCAACTACATTCTTAACGGATCAACCACGATTCATGGAGAGTCTTAACGAGTCGTATCCTCATTCGTTATAACTTCAAGGAAGTAACATTTTACCAACTCATGCACACTCAACGGATGAATAAATAACCTATCGGGTCACATGCTGAGTCACTCGATGACTCATTCTATGACCTAGTGCAAATTTACCTAATTTCTCTATTTCAACCCTCGGGTCTAATCTTAGGTACTTGGGGTGTTATATTCCTCCATAAAACTTCTACTGAAGCGACCTCCTTGTTCCTCAACTTACGAACCTGACAGTTTAGAATCTAGACTGGAACCTCTTCGTAAGAGAGTCTATCCTTTATACCAACTCTCTATAAGGGCACAATTGAGGTCGTATCACCGATGCATTTCTTCAATAGAAACACATGGAAGACTGGATGCACCGATGCTAACTCCGCAGGCAAATCCAACTCATAAGCCACATTGCCAATGCGTCTCAGGATTCTATAATAGCTAACATATCTAGGACCAAGCTTTTCTTTCTTCCTAAACCTCATCACCCCTTTCATAGGTGAAATTTTCAAATATACCCAATTATCCACAGCAAACTCCAGCTCCTTTCTGCTTACATCTGCATATGATTTCTATCAGCTTTGAGCTATTTTCAGTCATTCCCTAATAAGCTAAACCTTCTGCATGGCCTCATGTACTGAATAAGATCCTATTAAGGTAGCTTCACCAACCTCAAACCACCCTATAGAAGATCTACACCTCCTACCATATAATACCTTGAAGGGGGCTATTTGAATGCTGGAGTGGTAGCTGTTGTTGTATGCAAACTCGATGAAAGGTAGGTGATCATCCTAATTGCCTTTGAAATCAATAATGCAAGCCCTTAACATATACTCTAGAGTCTGAATAGTCCATTCAGCCTAGCCATCTGTTTGGGGGTGGAAAGCTATGCAAAGCTTAATTTGAGTACCCAGTCCCTTCTGAAATGACTTCTAGAAGTGCGAGGTGAACTGAGTAACCCTATCTAATATAATGGACATAGGGACTTCGTGCAGTCTGACTAACTCCCAAATGTATAGTCTAGCATAATCCTCTGTTGAATCTGTGGTCTTAACCGGTAGGAAATGTGTTGACTTAGTCATCTGGTGTACAACCAACCTAATTGAGTCATGTTGTTGGTGTGTACTAGGTGGACCTGTAATAAAATCCATGTTAACTTCTTCCCATTTTCAAGTAGGAATGCTAATATCCTGAGTCATACCCCCAAGTCTCTAATGTTCAACATTGACCTATTGTCAATTCGGACATTTGGCTACAAATTCTACAATGTCCTTTTTCATGTCATTTCACCAGTAGACTTTCTATAGGTCACGTTACATTTTTGTGGCACTTGGGTGGACAGAGTACCTGGAGCTATGAGTTTCCGCTAGTATTTGTTGCCTCAAATCATCTACATCGGGAACACACAACTTGCCTTGGTAACGAAGCACCACCCCCTTTGGACAATGCTTCCACCTCTTTCTTTAGGACTTCCTTTAACATGAGTAGGATTAGGTCTTCATCTTCCTTTGACTTAACCTCCACCACAAGGGAGGATTCTGACCCACTCTAGACTACAACTCCACCTTCTACTGAGTCAACCAAACTCCTAACCAAGCCAATCTGTGAACATCTCTAATCAACTCTTTCTTATCATCCTCAACATGAGAAACATTCCCTATAGACAATCTGTTGAGGTCATCAACCACTACATTGGCTTTTCCTAGGTGTTATAAAATGCTAATGTGGTAGTCTTTTAACAACTCCAACCACCTTCATTGATGTAGATTTAGGTCCTTACTAATGAACACATACTATAGGCTTTTTTGGTCAGTAAAAACATCCACAGGAACCCCATAAATATAGTGCCTCCAAATCCATAAGGAAAATACTATCGCTGCTAGCTCAAGATCATCAGTTAGATAGTTCTTCTCATAAACCTTGAGCTATCTAGAAGAATAAGCTATGAATTTACCATGTTGTGTAAAAACACAACCAAGGCAAACTCTAGAGGCATCACAATAGATCACAAACCCGTCTGACCTTCTGGCAGAGTCAAAACTAGGGCTATAGTGAATCGAGTCTTGAAATCCTGAAAACTATTCTCACATGCATCAGACCACTAAAACTTCACCTTCTTTTGAGTTATTCTAGCCAAGGGAGAGGCAAGGGAGGAAAATCCTTCTACGAACCATCTATAGTAACCGGCTAGGCACAAGAAACTCCTGATGTCTAACGGAGAGGTGGGCCTTGGCAAGTCCTTAACTGCCTCTATCTTTTGATGATCTACCTGAATATCCTCACTGAAGATAACACGACCGAAGAATGCCACTAATTTTATCCAAAAATCACACTTACTGAATTTAGTGAACAATTGGTGATCCCTAAGTGTCTGCAACACTATCCTCAGGTGATTTGCATGTTCCTCCTCTGTTTTGGAGTAAACCAAAATATCATCTATGAAGACAAAGTTTCAGGAGTATTGGTTAGTCCAAAAGACATAACTACAAATTCATAGTGACCATATCGAGTTCTAAAGGCTGTTTTCAAAATGTCACATTCTCTTACCCTGAGCTGGTGATATCCTGATTTGAGATCTACCTTGGAAAAATAGCTAGCTCTCTGGAGTTGGTTGAACAAGTAATCAATACTGGGTAGAGGATACTAGTTCTTGACTATGACCTTGTTCAGCTGACGATAGTCGACACATATTCGAAATGTACCTTCCTTCTTTCGCATGAATAGGAATGCGACACCCTAAGAGAGATATTGGGTCGATGAAACCCTTATTTAAAAGGTCCTTCAGTTGTTCTTTTGACTCTTTAAGCTCAGCTAGAGCCATTCTGTATGGAGAAATTGAGATAGGTTGGGTATCTGGAAGAAGGTCTATGCCGAAGTCTATTTCCTACTCAGGAGGGACTCTAGGAAGATCTTTGAGGAACACATCTGGGAACTCACTTACAACTGGAACTGAATGAAGTTTCGGTGTTTTTGGAATTAGAATCCTTGACACTAACAAGGTGATAGATGTACCCTTTTGAGATTATTTTCCTAGCCTTAAGGTATAAGATAAACCGACCCTTTAGATGCTGAAGTACTACCCTTCCACTCTAGGACTGGTTTGTTAGCAAATTGGAATCTAATGACTCTGGTTCTATGGTCAACTAAGGAATAGCAAGAATGTAACTAGTCTATGCCAAGAATGAGGTCAAAATATATCATATCTAACTCTACTAGATCCACTGTGGTGACTGATCTGGGGCATATTTATATGCCCAAGTGATACTCAAATGCATCATTTTTGCCTTGTTTATCCAACAATGTTTGTACATTCTCATGTAAATTG
>JACEIK010002053.1:117448-210335 GCA_018107945.1 Datura stramonium | reverse complement strand
AAAGCATATATCACATCATTGTTTCCCTTTTGAGCTGGAGAACATTCTCTTAGTAGAGATAGGGAGATTTTGATTGGTAAATTTGGAAAAAGTACTCTACACTATTTCTTCCTTGTAATAGTAGGTTTCAGCCATTGTTAGAGACTATTTTGTGAATTTGATTTTACAACTCTTGCTATTAAATTTAATGAAGTTATTGATAAATGTTCTTTTGAATTTCTTAATCATGAGTAGCTAAATCATTTACTAGAGGTGTGTAATGATGAATATTTAATTAGAGTGGGTATTTCTAGAGTCATCTTCATATTGTTCAAATAAGTATAAATCTATTAGATTCTCTTCAATCTATAAAGGAAGATCCATTGATTATGATATGGGTCTATTTATTCTTGCTTGATGTTGCTTGTAAAAGAATAATTAAGTATTGGAAGAGAATTTAATGGTGGGTATGGATAAGAGATTGTGAAATTGGGCTAGAAATAGCTGAAATTGCATTCTCATTCCTTATTAGCAGCTAATAGCTAGAAATTAGTATAGTTGCTAATCCAAATTGAATCGGGTTGAGCTAAATCGTGGCTAGAGGTTTGACAAAACTCTAGTAAGAGGTAGTTAAAAGGCCGAAAAGTTGTAATTACCCACTTCCCGAGATTATTTACACTTGTTGAACTCATAAGATGGCCTAGCATGTCCCGATTTAGTTAGTATTTCATCTACACGACACCTCTAGTCTTTCACACTATTGTTAACAACTTTGCTGATCTTGTTGTTTCATTTCACTAAATTACCCAATACGGTATGGATAAAAGAACTTCCTATGTTATACTATTCAATTCTCGACGACGAATTGATTTGATAGTTCAGATATTGTTATTCATGATATTGATCCGAATTCAAGATCATCGAGAGGTAATATTCATTCATTGAATTTATAGGCCAGAGATTTATCATCTCTATGGGATTAAATCCCGAGTTATTGCGAAGTAAAAAATCGATGAGATTATGGAAGTAAATATTCTTGCATTTATTGTTACTGCACTATTTATTCTAGTTCCTACCGCTTTTCTACTTATCATTTACGTAAAAATAGTCAGTCAAAACGATTAATTATTAACTAATTTGAATGAAACTAATTCACTGCAAATTTTAATTCCCCCAATTTTATTTGTTTATATATTGAATCTACGTGGTGCAAGATAACTTTAATTTCTCAACTGACACTTGTAACTATCACTCCCTAGTCCTCATGGGATTCGACCCCGGCACTCGTCCGGTTACTTGTTTTTATACTTCGGCTGTGTATATTCCTTGCATGGAGGATATATTTTGGACGTTATCAAAAATGGCGCCATTGGCAGGCACTAACGCTTGATATTCTTGTGTTGATTATTAAGTTGAAATAGTTTTTCATCATAGCTACTTGACGTGAGTTTGTTGTGTTGTTAGGATCTCACAACCACATGAGTCATCACTCCCAAGTAGGGGATAGCTCAGTGGAAGGTAACAAGGAACACGATGAAGATAATCTAGTGATGTCGGAAATTGTGGGAGCCATTTGCCTACCCCCGACGGTAGGGAATGTGGTGTTTCATGTCACAAGCAACATGCTGCATTTGTTACAAATGAAGGGACTCTTTGGCGGAAAACCAAGTGAGAACGCGAGTCGGCATTTGAGAAATATCTTGGAAATATGCCAGCCCTTCAATATTACAAATATTAGTCAAGAGTCAATCCAGTTGAGACTCTTTCCTTTCTCACTGACAGGGGAGGCAATAATGTGGCTGGAGGAACTCCCACCCGAATGTATTACTTCTTGGAAAGAGTTAACCAAGGCTTTCTTGGATCATTTTTACCCTCCATCAAAGATGCTTCAGCTGAGGTTGAATTCCAAAATTCTCCGCCTTATCTCAGCTTGACACATACTTTAGAACCATCCTTTTCTAAGTACGACAAAGCTTCCTTGTAAACTAAGGCTAAGGCACGCTTGATAGCAAGAAGCTGGTGACTTCTTTCAGGTCATTAACTAGAACTTGCTAGCTTATTTGGAAAAAAAATAAAATATGTTATAAAGAATTAATTAATCAGTTGGACATTCGAGATACAAAAACTCGTTAGTTTGATTAATTTGAAAAGCCGTTACATTTTCACTTATATGTTTCAATTAATTTTGATGAAATTCTTTTCACTTTCAGTAATTCATGGAAGAATGAATCGGTAAAAAACTTATGATTTTACATCAACAAGTAAAGGAAAAAAGAAATTATTTAGTACTTACTTTTGATACTAATTCAAATTGCATTGTTGTGTCAGAAGAATGATAGCTATACTGATTCGGTATACTCTAAAGATGCCCTCGGTACAATATTGACGATCTCACAAAGATGAAATTTCAGTGAATTGTCATTTACTGATCTTATCTTTTATGGAGTCGATCTTATTTGATTGTACAAGAATATATGGAGTTTAGCATTTCTAGAAGCACAGGAGAACATTCGTTTGCGATATTAGAAATTTCAAGCAAGAACCGGGAGAGCCTTTGCATGAGGCATGGTTAAGGTTTAAAAAGAAGGTTGCTCTTTGCCCAAATCATGGACTGCCGGATGGAGTGTTTCTCCAAATCTTCTACAGGGGCCTTGATACAATCAACAAGTCCGTGGCCAACAACCTAGTTGGTGGTTCTATTATGGATCAAACATATGGGTTGGCCAAAGCCCTTCTTGACTGAATGACAAAGACCAGTAGGGCTTGGCACACGAGAGAAACAAATGTGTCCACTCATGAGATCAGCTCAAGTGCATTGGCGGCTGAGTTATGAAAAAGGGATGAAGAGCGGGATGAGAATCTTGCCAAGATGATGACACAGCTATAATTGATGACAAAACATGTAATGGGAGCAGGGCCCAAGGTGGTAAATGTTATGGGAATGCAAGGTCCCTTGCAATATATTGGAGAGTCGTCACCGCCAAGGTATGAAGAAGAATGCCAATACATGGGCAACCAAATGGGAGGTCCTCGACCTGGATTCCAAGGAGCAAACCAAGGCCCATGGCGCCCAAGGGATGACAATCAAGGTTGGAGAAATCGTGAACCGCAGGGATGGCCCGAAAGAAATGAAAGGTAGGGTAATAGGAAGCCAAACCAAGAGAGTGATCGCTATCACCAAAGTTCAAACCTATATGTTCCCTCTCCAAAAGTTGGGAACTCCCACAATCAACCGAGCGTGAGTGATGCGGGTAGCTCAAAAATTGAATAAATTCTCTCTAGAGTTCTAAAGAAAGTGGAGTCAACCGAGAGCGGGGTGAAAGAATTAAGAGGGGAGGTGTCTAACCTTTCCCAAATAGTGAGTTCGCATTCAGACTCCATCAAGCATTTTGAGGCCCAAACGAATCACTTGTCAGCTCAAATGAACCCGCGGATGAAGGGAACACTACCTAGTGACACAATGACTAATCCAAAGAAAGATGTTCAAAGCATGGCTATTGTCACTAGGAGCGGCAAGGTGACTGGAGATGCACAGGTGAAGCCTAAGAAGTTAATAACCCTAAATCGAATGAAGAAAATGAAGTCGGCAATATGTCAATGACTCCAAGAAATAAAGAAAAGATTGACGAGGAAGGAGAGGGAAAGGATGATGAAATCCTCTCACATGTTGATAATGATGAGGCAGGCATGAAGGCCCCAATTGATGATAAGGTTGAATCAAGAATCTCACCTCCTTATCCACAATGTTTGGCCAAGAAAAAGAAGGAACACTAGTTTAGAAAGTTTGTTGACATGTTTAGCAAGTTGTCCATAAATATACCGTTAGTAGATGCTCTACTCCAAATGCCCAGTTATGCAAAGTTTATGAAAGAATTACTGAAGAAGGAAAGGTGGTTAATCCAGGTAATGGGGAGAAAATGCACCATTGTAGTGCGGTGATGATGAGTAATCTTACCCCCAAACGGGAGGACCAGGAGCTTTCACAATCCCCTGTACAATTAGGATATGTGTGTTTAGAAAATCTCTATGTGATTTTGGCGCCAACATAAATTTAATGCCTCTACTCATTTTCAAGAAATTGGGACTCGGAAGCACAAAGCCGACATCGATGAGGTTGTTCATGGCAGATAGATCCATAAAAATATCAGTGGGGATGTTAGAAGATGTGTTGGTAATAGTGGACAAGTTTATTCTACCTGTTGATTTTCTTATTCTGGATTTCTAAATGGATGTAGAGGTTCCCATTATTTTGGGAAGACCGTTGTTAGCTACGGGGAGAGCCGTGGTGGACGTGGAGCTTGGACAGCTAAAATTTTGATTTGGAAGTGAGGAAGTCACCTTCAAGGTCTGTCCATCATCTGAAATGCCCCCCGATGCAAGGTGGTAGGAGTGTTTCAAAAGGAGGAGGAGGACAAGGAATTGGAGCTGAAGGAAAAGGAGTCGGATGATGACCCATCGGAAAAGAGTTGTTGAAAAGAGATCTACGTCGTGCCACGACGTTAACTAAGGCACTTCTTGTGAGGCAAACCAAGTGTTTAGTGAATTATTTGATGTATTTGTTGTTTTAATTTTTGTAGGAGTTGTGAAGTGAGGAACAAAGGGAGAAACAAACTATGAAAAGAGGAATGGTGCNATATTTCTTGTAGGAGTTGTGAAGTGAGGAACAAAGGGAGAAACAAACTATGAAAAGAGGAATGGTGCGGAACCGATGAGTCGCCAGTCTAGAAGCACGAACCTCCATTGAAGGCGAGTGCAAAACAAAAGGCTGGAGTTTAGATCAAAGGACTGGCGAACCGCCAAAGCAAAAATGTGGACCACCGATGGGGTGTCGTTGTAACACAGAGGACCTGAAGCTTGGACACCTAAGTAGCGGGTCACCGGTGAATCGCCGATACAATCTGTGAACCGCCGGTGGATCGCCGGCCGAGAAATAGATAACTGGGCACAAAATACATGGCAGAGAAAAATTAAAGTGGCGGAACACCGGTGTGATTCGGGGAACTGTCGATGAAGCCGGTCGAGGTATAAGTTTTTCTCAAAAATGGAAAATAAAGAGCGGGCCCACCAAATCCCAAATACCTGATCAGCCACCCTATTCTACAAATATTCCCTTAGTTCACCTTTCTCCACCATTTTTCCATTCCATTTTTGTCTCTCTATTACCCAACATTCCCACTTCCCCATATTTCTCTCTTTTCAATCTTTCCACTTTCCCACCTTTACATCTTTCCACTTCCCACCAACACACCCATATTAAACTCTCCACCTTCTCCTCAACCTATCAAGCTTCCACCTTTCACCTATAAAACCCTCTCCATCCTTTCACCAACACACTCATTTCACTCATATTTCCTTCCTCTGCTACATATATCTTGAAGTTACATTGTTATGAATTATCTAATCTTTTGAAGTTCAAGTGTGCAAGCAACCCTACATTGTGATAGAAGTTTTCTTGCCCTTATCTTGATTTTCTCATTGGTTCTTAATTATTTAATATTAATACTTTGTTTCCCCTTCTTGATTGAACTCATGAATATACTTTGGTTTTTGAATGGAATGGGGAATATGTATTTATGTGTCTGAAATTTTGAAATGGGTGAAGCTGAGTAACCCAATCGGGATAAAATGTAACGTTTTGCCCAATGATAAAGCAGGTGACGTCATTCTTAAGGGCAAAACATCATGAGATTGTGTTTTAATAGAGTAGTGGTGATTTTATCATGTTGTGTGTGAGTGAGTATTAATGGGTGCTTGTGATTTGGTTAAGTTCGAATTGGGGATGATGGGGTCCAGCTTTTACCGGTCAGGTTCGGCGAATCGCCGATGGAACGCCGGCTCACTCTGAAAATTGGCTTCAAGCCACTAAGTGGATCCCGCGTTACATCGGCGGTTCACAAATTTGGACCGGCGATTTTCCGCTTAACCATCGATACATCCCTCATTTTCCCAGTTTTCTATAAGGCATCGGCGAGCAAATGGCGGCCCGCGAAATTGCTCCTGCGAACCGCTGGTGCTATTGGTTCTTTAAATTTTGTTTGGTTTCCCTTGTTTCTCAGTTCCCCCTTAGACTATTTTTTTTTATTATTTTAATTTTCTCTTCAAATAGCTGTCACTAACATCATTCTTGCAGAAAATCAAATCATGTCTCCATCAAGGAATACAAGAAAAAGAAAGGCCCCCGCCTCATCTTCTAGAAAGGGCAAGGGCAAATCAAAGGCCGCTCCACCGCGTGCCAACACCAAGGAAGAAATAATATTTTGCGTCCCCAATATGCAACAGCACAATGTCATCTACCAAGGCCAATCCATCACAATGGAGAAGCGATTCGATTTGGCAGGATTAAGCGGCGACCTTCCAAACATCACAACCTAATTCACAAAAAGGCAATGGCATGCATTTGCCAACCCTCTCCCACCTTACTACCCTGGCTTGGTGACAAAGTTCTACGCCTCATATCAGGCCTGACAAGATAGCATGAAGCATCGGGGCAAGGTCAATGACTTTTCATGCCTGCCTTCGGTGATGCTAAGGGAGGGGTGGAAGTTGATATTACCCTATAGGCCATCAATTCTTTGTTTTTAAAAGACGAAGTTGAATCCGGTACAAAGTATATGACCAGAATAGCTGATATGAAGGATCAGTCTGCATGGGTAGCTCGCATTATTGTTGCTGACACTCCTCTATGGGCCTCAATGGGTGGCGAAATCTCTCGCCAGGATTTGAAGTTCGAGGCCAAGTTGTGGCTAGATTTTATTTGTGCTCGGATCATCTCCTCCAAAAATGATTAGAGGGTCAGACTTGAAACTACTATCCTTATTGCCTGCATTATGACGGGAGTCCCCATTAACTTTGGGGAAATTGTTGCTCAGCAAATGAAGAAATAGGCTCGTCAGTCCAGCACTTCAATGCCCTATGTCGTCCTGATTTCTCAGCTTTGATTAGAAGTTGGAGTGCTTCTATTCCCTGATGAAACCCCTTTCGCTGCTCTAGGAGTGATAGTTATTAATCGGAAGAGAGACGTCGAGGCACCAACAATGAAAAGAAAGAGACTGCAAGCCTTTGGAGTGCAGCAAGGATCCCTCTCTCACGGGTCAGACCAGTCACCACACGCCCCAAAATCAAATATTCCCTAGCTAGCAATGTCAAGCCAAGTATCAGGTGACATGCCTCAGTGTGGAGCTTCTCCCCATCCTCAATCCTCTCAACCAAATGGTCTTCATAGACTCGTGGAGACAACAAACTCGCACGAAAGCCAACTTCAACGATTGGCTAAGAGCCTCCCTGCACTAATTGCCAAAATAATCAAAAAGGAGCTCAAATCATTGTACAAGAATGTCGCCACGCTATGCAAGAGGGTGGATGCAGTAGAAGGGGCAGTCACCTCCCTCCGGACTGAGGTACAAGAGTGGGAGAGTCGGACTTCAACAGAAGTGCCAAATATGAGCACCTTGGATGCTGCAATGGCTGCTCCTTCCTCAGTTGAGGGTCCAATTGATGATCTTTTTGAAGGGCTGGGAGATGATTTTGCTGGACTAGGTAAGGCCAACGGTGGTGGTGTAGGTGAGGCAGATGCTGACGATGAAGAAGAGTGACCAACTCAGGGAGTTTCTTGTCCCTTTCCCTTTTGCATATTTACATTGAGGACAATGTAATCTCTTAAGTGGGGGAGGGATGATTGCAGTTGATGATGGGTCCAGGGATGGATATTTCTTTGGATGCTTCTATGTTTTTGTTTTGAAGTTGATTGAGTAGAGCCTTTGTCAGGCTGTTGTTTTCTTTTAATGATGATTGATGATTGCCCTTGTCGGGCGTGTCTTGTTTGAAAAAAAATGAATGAAATGAATGACTTGGTTGAGTTTTGATGGATGATGGCTAGTTATCAAAAGGGGTCTTTGTTTTGAATTGCAAAATCTTGAATGAAATGACCCAAAGTCTTGTTCCTTTTTCGCCATTGTAAATAGTAGTGTAGTAATTAAAACTCCAAGGGTTTTCTTTTTACCACAGTTCTTTTCCGAGGAGCATTCTTATGTTTTTGTTTATTTTTATTGTCGAACCGGGTTGGTATTTCTCGATGATAGATTGAGTGGCGATATTCTTAAGGAAAAATGTCATGTTGTTCTAAGTCTTTTATGAAGTTTTTTTGGGAGGCACCACCGAGAAAAAAATTTGTTGAAATGGAATTTTAAAATAAGGGCATGAAAATGAAGATAATGAGAAAGTATTTCCACCATAGCATAGTATTCTTTGTCATACGTTGTAAATTATTTGCTTGACTTATGATGTTTGCCTTCTTTGATGTCCTAACGTGATATCTTGTGTTGAGAATGATATTGTAGACCCTTTAAGGGTGATGCCTTGTGTAGTGATAAAATTTTTGATGAATCTCATGCATAACATCTAGTCTAGAACTTACCCCAAATGTGATTCAAGGAGACATCCTAGATGTAGTTGTGCCAAGAACATGAGTTTAGGCTTTTCTTTGTCTAGTCACTTCACCCATATACCCTCCATGTGTATTGATCCATGTTAGCCAATGTTGAGCCTTAGACCCTTTCTTTGGAAACCATATTACAAGCCTTAAGACCATTCTTAATACCTCTCTTTGGTACCCATACTCCCTAAATTCTAGTGAAAAGATAGTGATAAAATGAGGCTTAAAGCCTAATAAAGTGGGAGTGAAAAAAATGATAAATGAGCCAAAATCCTAAGTTTGGGGATGTGCAAAGGGGAAAGATAAAAATTTCAGTGTGAGGGGAGCACCACATTGTGTAAAAATGCACCAAAGGATGAATCAAAAAGAGAAAGACAATTTGTGTGAACCAGTGTTCCCTCTTGAGGTGATAAGGCTAGTTGTGAAAGCCAAAGGGGTTATAAGAAAGGTTGTTAAAAAAATGAAAATTAGAAATAAGGAAAGAAGTGAAACAATGTGAAGTGAGTGGACAGAGTTGATGTAAGATATATTCACAAAAAGCATTAGGGAGGATCTAGTCACTACAGCTAAATTTTTATCCTACCCTTACCCCGAGCCTACATCATAACCCACAAGCCTTAAATGATTCAAAGAGCAGCTAGTCTACATTAGTGGCGAATTACATGAAGGGCAAGCCTATGGGTCAAGTGTATGCATGAAGATTTCTTTTGGGAGAGTGAGTGTAAGTGTCTCTTCCAAACAATCCCTTGTGTGCATTCAAATGATCACATGACCAAAAGAATAGGGATTCTTATTTTGGTGAGTGGCATCATTCCTTTTTGGGGACACAAGAGCATTCAGAGTTAATGTGGGAATAGGGCACGAGGAGTGTAAACTCTAAGGAAAGCTTTGAATGTGCACTGATTATAAATTGAGATGCTATGTGTGTTTCATGGTTGAGCAATGCCCTTTTTTTACTAAATGAATCCTTTATAAGCTTTGATTGGTGGAAAGTGGTAGCCTGTTTGAAACATCTTTATTGTTTTGGCCTCTTGGTGTATTTTCTTCTCTTTTTCGGTGAGCTTGATGAGCATATTATTGGGTTTTCATAGTTTAGGTGATTGGTGAGGTATAATTGTGAATAGAGGTGGCATATTTCTCAATGAATGAGTATTTCATTACTTAAGGACAAGCAATGGTTCAAGTTTGGGGGTTTGATGAGTTGGTAATTTACCAACTCATTAGGCTCTAGAACTTAAGTTTTTGCTTAGTTCTTGAGTTGATTATATGGATTTTATGCCTTTTTTTTGCTTTTGTTGTATGCAGATGACTAAATGTGAAGAAAAGAGCAAAATGGAGCAAAAAGAAGGGAGTGAGAGTAAATCGACGATCCACTGATGAAGACCGGCGAAACGCCGGCCAAAGGCTGAACATCACTGTCTTTGAGGAATAATGTCGTCGGTGATTCGCGAGTTGCCAGCGGCGATTCGCCGGTCCAGTCACCAAAGGACACCCAAAGTTTTGGAAAATAGCATGAAGATTCAGCGGTTCACGAATCGGCATCAGCTAAACGTCGGGTGAACCGCTGATGCTTACTAGAGTTGAGTAAGGGCCCAGATAAGACACCCGGAGGTTCACAAATTGGGACCGGTGAACTGCCGGTGTCTCCACCGATTCTAGAACGGTGCTCAGGGGTATAATTGTCCAATATAGGAAAAGAGATAAAAATTGCCCTACTTTTCAGGATATATATAGATAGAAGGAGAGATAGAAATAGAGATACTAAAAGAGAGCAAAGCATATATCACATCATTGTTTCCCTTTTGAGCTGGAGAACATTCTCTTAGTAGAGATAGGGAGATTTTGATTGGTAAATTTGGAAAAAGTACTCTACNCTTAATTACAGTGGGTATTGCTAGAGTCATCTTCATATTGTTCAAATAAGTATAAATATGTTAAATTCTCTTCAATCTATAAAGGAAGATCCATTGATTATGATATGGGTCTATTTATTCTTGCTTGATTGTTGCTTTTAAAAGAATAATTAAATATTGGAAGAGAATTTAATAATGGATATGGATAAGAGATTATGAAATTGGGCTAGAAATAGTTAAAATTGCATTCTTATTCCTTATTAGCAGCTAATATCTAGAAATTAGTGCAGTTACTAATCCAAATCAAATCGAGATGAGCTAAATCGTGACTAGAGGTTTGACAAAACTCTAGCAAGAGGTAGTTAAAAGGCTGAAAAGTTGTAATTACCCACTTTTCGAGATTATTTGCACTTGTTGAACTCATAAGATGTCCTAGCATGTCCCGATATAGTTAGTATTTCATCTACACCGCACATCTAGTCTTTGACACTCTTGTTGACAACTTTGCTGATCTTGTTGTTTTATTTCACTAAATCACCCAATACAATTCACTGCAAATTTTAGTCCCCCCAATTTTATTTGTTTTTATATTGAATCTATGTGGTGCAAGCTAAATTCAATTTCTCAACCGAAACTTGTAAGTATCACTCCCTAGTCCTCGTGGGATTCGACCCCGGCACTCGTCGGGTTACTTGTTTTGATACTTAGGTCGTGTATATTCCTTGCATGGAGGATATATTTTGGACGTTATCACTACCATATGTTGTAGTTGTGCCATTATTTATTTAATAATATCCTCCATAAAGTTGTCTACTTACTGAGGTGGGGGTTCTTGAAAATCGCTCGGAGGCTTATAAATGTTCTAACTCCCACCTTATGCTTGGTTTTAATGTTCTAATTATAGTTTTTGCCAAACTGGCTACCCTATTTACCATAACCTCTATTATGTTGCCCAAAATAGCAGATGGACCTCAGATTTCGTGGGAAACTTGTATATGCAAGACCCTCTCCATAGAGTTCATAACTTATTTGTACCTACATAACCTACTGAACCTATGGTACGACAACTAACTTGTGTAGAAAATTCATCAACTAACAAATATCTGATCATATGACTGTTACGCCATCAACCTCAAACATTTCTATCCCTTTCTATGTGATGAAAGCTCGACTAGGCTCATGATAATACTGACTACCTACAAACATCAAATTAAGAAGAGCTTATATTTCATTATAGTTCTTGGGCAATATTTGCCTTTGAGTAGTAGCGTCTAACAATATCTTAAACTCATGCCTCAGTTCTTCAATAAAGTAATGGACAATGATTTTCTTTGATTTCATATGATGTGGGCAGTCTCGTAAATAACATTTATATCTCTCCCTCGCTTGAGCCAATTGGTCAGGGGCATATTTATATGCCAAATCGATACTCAAATGTATAGCTTTTGCTTTGTTTGTCCAATAATGTGTGTACATTCTCATGTAAATTGTACGGAAGTATTATGCGGAAGTGTGATTTTATACTAACCAACATGATTAGCGTTGTTTTGTGGTGGAAAAACATGCTTTGAGGGAGAAAAATGACATGTTGGGAGAAATCGAAGATGAACTCGGGAACGAGCAAGGAAGCCGGTTGATTACAAGGAATACAAGGGCTCCGCGATGGAGCCAGACACGCTGCCATGGCGGATGCAATCTGCCTGGGAATTAAAAGTGCAAGAAATTCCGTTGAAGGTCCGCGATCAGCCACGTTGGGATTAACCTCCGCACCTCGTACCCAAAGAGGGTCCGCGATTGGTACCGTGGCACGCTGGCCATGTTCATGATGCATTCCGTGCCACGCTGGGAGAAATTACCTGGGCAGACAAGTTCCAGAGAGCTTCAGGCAGACCGTGTCACGGAGGCAAGGTTCGCGATGCAACTCCGTGACACGTTGTTTGTTATTCCGGGAAAAATTATCCCTAGTATAAATAGAACACTTAGGTTCATTTTTAATTATTCTGACTTGCGGGAGCAAGAACGTGGTTGCCAGGCAGTTTTGAGGACGAAAATTCTTAGGGTTTTCTCTATCCCTTTCTTCTTTCTTTTCAATTGTTTGCATGATTTCCATTCATTTAATGATGTTCAATCCACAAATGAGTGGCTAATTCTCTTTCTTTGCCGAGGTTATGAACCGTTGTATTGAAATGTAATTAGAAAAAAAAATTAACGCGTAAATTATTTTTTTTTGGTTGGTTTTTTGTTTTTTTTAATTTTGTTCTTACTACGTTAATATCCGGCCAATGTTAATGTAAACTAAAAAGTCCAGCTTCACCCGAGAGGGCAAGAAACCGGAAAGTTGTGAATTAATAGGATATGATCTTTTCTTGGTTTGGGAAAATTGGGAATTGATTACCTTCAGGATAGAAATATACCTAAAAGTCGTATTAGTCATGTGTGGGAATCGGTTTTGTATGGCTAGAACTCACCCTTCTTATCACAGAAATGTTGGTGGAAGGTTCATGATTCTAAGTTGGGCTAAATACGAGAGTTTTAATCTGAAGGCATAAGTTCCGACTAGCAACCGGAGAAAAGATAAACCATGTATATCGATACCAGTTTGTTTACATGTTCTTTGTAGCCTCAAAGATGCTCACATTCATAGTTCGCATTCAACCGTATAGATATTTTATTTTGTTATAAAAATAGTTTGCAAAAATACAAAACTTTTCTTTACATTGTTGTCTTCATTATTGTATTAGAAAATTAACACTTGAAAAGGTTTCACCCTCAGAAGTCCCGGGTCCCTCAGGTCCGTTATCTGCTTCTTAAAAAGAGCCACTATATTACTTGTACCACCCGCATTAATTTGGCGTGGCTCATCAAGTTTTTGGTGCCGAAGTACGGACTAAAGTAATTGGTGAAATTTAATTTTTCTTAAACGTGTTAGTTTGCTATTTCGATATTTCTTATTGTTGACAATTTGGTCTTAGCCTCCGCATTTTGCGCATAAATGCATTCTCAAGTGGAACACTCGGCAAAGAGAGACAAAGGTTTGGTGGATCCATCCCAGAGCCTAAAGACAGCTTTCATCGCCAACGGAGAAGCTCTAGAGAGAAAATTGCAGTTGCTCAGACAAACTCTTATGGAGCAACCACTGCATCCACCACTCGTGCGGGCGTAAGCATATGCCCGAGGAATTAGCCTAAATGTGCTCTGCCACATGTGGCAATCCCACATGCTAGTAATGTCACATCTAGCATCCGCAAACTCGAAGCTAAGAGGGAGGTTCGAGCTAAAATGTAATATGGTGCAATTAAGCCGCACACAAGCGGGCGCTTACTGTCTCCTCACGGGGATCCACAACATCTTCAGAATTTTCTCGAGATAAGTGACACTTACATCCCCGGAGTGTCAACAGACATGTCAGCTTACACGTTTTCCATTTTCACTTTTGGGAGAAGCCAAGAGGTGGCTGAGAGCCACCAAACTCTATAACCACATGGGATGATCTTGCAAAGAAGTTCTGATCCGATTCTTTCCTTCCGGTAAAACAAACAAGGCTTAGAAGTCAAATTTAAGTTTCAAACAAAGAGAAGGAGAGAATCAGCATCAAGCTTGGGAGAGATTCAAATCATTGTTGAGGACTGTCCTCATCACCATCAATCAAATGATGTGCTGGTGCACACTTTTATAGAATGTTTGGAACCCCACACAAAAATTTTGTTGGATTCGGCAAACTGGGGGACAAGCTTTAGAAAAGACTTCACGAGGAGCTTATACTTGCTTAATCGTATTTTCAGGCAGTGGAAACCGAGTGGAATGCGACTCTTCAAGGAGGAGCAAGGAAAGCAGTCGGAGTCTTGGAAGTGGATGGCTTGCGCCTATCGCTGTACGTATAGCCGCCTTGCAGGATCAATTAAACACCCACTTCTCGGCAACATGAACTTGAGCCACTCTCAATCCCCAAAGTGAATGCAAGAAAATAGACGGTGTGAAGTGTGCTGGAGCAATGAACACTCCGCCTGAGTGTTGTGGAGCAAATCCAGACTCGGTGAACTTTGTTTGCAATGCACAAAGGAGCAATCACCAACAGTATAGGAACAAATTTACAACTCTAATAGGAGGAATCAAACCCGAATTTCTCTTTTGGGGTAGCAACAACCATCGTGACGAGTTCGAGTCAGGATGCAGCTGAAATCAAGGAGGGCCACAGAACTATCAAGCAAATACAGGAACAACAATGCCCCTCCTCCACCACCATCACCCAAAGATTGAGTGAGATGTTCAAGCAGCCGATACAGCCAAGCCAATTGCAGGTCGACTATGTCAAATTGGCAAAACAAGTCAAGAACAATCACTAGCTACCAAGGCACCGGAGTATCAATTTGGGCAGTTTGCTAAAGCCCAGAACACCAGGCCTAGAGGAGGACTCCCCAAAGGACACAGATCCCAACCCCAAGCAGGTAAATGCAGTGACCACGAGGAGTGGTTTGTAGTTGAAGGAGGTGGAACCCGAAAGACCAATTCAGCCGGGAGCAAAGCAGGTTTTAGAGGGAGCGTAATGATGAGAGGGAACACAAAGATGTCGAATCGAAAGACCTCCACCCTCATTCCCTCAACGATTAAAGAAGCATAAGGAGGAGGCGTGCTTCAAGAAATTCATGGAGGTGCTTAAACAGTACACATTAACTTACCTCTTGTTGATGTTTTGCAGGAGTGCCGTTATGCAAATATATGGATCGTGGCCAACAAAAGTGATGCTTACCGAATATGCCACGGTGGCCCTTACAGAGGAGTGCACTTCCCAGATACAAAACCGGTTGCCCACGAAGCTCAAAGATCCTGGGAGCTTCACAATTCAATTAATAATCGGGAAACAAAGTATCCGAGCTCGCGGTTTGTGTGATTTGGGGAGCGAGCATTAACTTGATGCCAACCTCTAGACTAAGAAGTTATGTCTAGGAAGTCCTAGACCTACAACAGTGATTTTGCAGCTTGCGGATCGCGTTCCTTAGCAAGACCAGATGGTATTGTGGAGGACGTGCTAGTGCAAGTCGGCTCCCCTAATCTTCCCTGGATTTTGTTGTGCTAGATTTTGAGCTAGACGTGGAAGTCCCATTTATTTTGGGACTCCACCTTTCTTGGCAACCGGGAAATCGCTCATAGATGTAGCTGCAGGGCAGCTAACTATGCGAGCACATGACAGGGTGGAGGTGTTCGATGTGTACAAGGCCACCAAGCTCCCGGCCGTGTACGAGGAACTCGTTGATTAACCACTTGAGCAACCGAAGGTCGCCGGGGTGGCGTTGAGCATCAAGAATTAATGGGAGAGCCCCCGATAAAGGTAGGCTTGATGATGTGGGTGAGGATGTATTGAGAAAACGTCTGTCACCCTAGGGGCAGAAATAGCTCAAACGACGCTCGAGCCGAGACGGTAAACTGTGCGCACTGCACGGAGGCAACCCGTGAGTTGTAACTGTATACCGTGAGCAAAAGATTTTTTTTTTTTTTTTGTATCGTAGTGTAAATAGAAAATAAAAATATTTTGTTCCTCAAACTTTGGGAAGTCTAACCGATTTCGTGGTAAGATGTTTTACAAGTCGATCGGAGGGAAAAATACAGCGAATACAAAGGAGAAAAACGAGGTAAGAAAAAATTTAAGTGGCAAAACAAAGGAGTCGCTAAAGGATAGTTCGCGGTCACGGAGTGAGGCCTCCGCGTTACCCTCCGTGACACGTTGAAGGTGCAAAATCTTGAATTTTACAAATTCCAGAATTCCTACGTGATGGAGCTCTGGGCGGTCACGGGAGGGCATGCTCCCGGTTTCCTCCGTGACACGTTGACGTGTTCATCGTTGCCGGGTCACACACCGGGTCACTGGGCGCACCGCGTGAAAATCCCACTTTTTAAAACCCCAAATCCCCTCATTTTTCTCATTTTCTCACACCTCCGCGACAAAAACTCCCCCAAAATCCCCTCCCCTCAACGCGTCAAAGGCGGCAATAGGAGTTAAATTCATCAATTTCGATATCATCGGATTGGGGGCAAAATATGTTCTGAACTCAACTTCAAATTTTAGCTAAAAATTTCGATTTCTAGCATGAACTAGAAGAATCCATGCCCCTAGATATAAATTGAACTTAAACTACTTGAGTTGTTGTCGATTGTTGTTCGTAGTATCGTTGTGATCATATGAACTCGATAATTACATGCTTAATTGAATTTTGTGGGGAAATTGTAGCTAGGTTGGGTTGTGAATTTAAAAAGTTGAATTGAGGTTGAATTGTCGAAATATTGTTGGGTTGTGCATGTTGGGTGAATTGAATCGTGTTGTGCTTATCGTATTATGCTTAAGAAACGATGAAAGTATCTGGGGGCGAATTGGGTGAACTTTCAATAAATTATCGGCTCATCAAAATTGGGAAATTGCTTAGTTTGAGTTTGTAGAATATTCTTATTTTTCTGCTTTCTTTTAGCTGAGTGTCATGTGATAAAAAATGATTATCGATAGTATGTTGGAATTAGCCGTACGAAGTCCGAGTAGTACATAGAGGTGATACTGAATGTTAAGAAGGCACAAGGCAATTTTTGTTTTGTGTTGTTTTTCTTTTTAGCTGTTATAGCTTTGGTTATCTTTTTGTAAATTAGAATAAAAGTGATCTCTTGCCAAAATGCATAATGCGCAGCTAAAGACTAAGTGTGGGGGGTGGCCAAGCCAAAACCCAACCTTAGTCGGTTAATTTTAACTCGACCGACATTGGTACCGGGCTCTGCTTTCTTTGACAGGAACAATGTCTAGCAGGCAGGACAGAAAGGTAAGGGCGCATCAACATCAGGCGCCGAAGAAAGAGATTGAGACCGGAGCAAGCTAGCCCCAAGAAGACCGCAGCCCACGTGGCCGCCGCCAATATGGAATGCGATGGGTGACCGAGGAGGGGAAGAAGTGGTATACCAAACACACAAGGAGAACAAATACTTCCCCGAGGAGCACATTGCACGGGAACCATTGGCAAAAGAGTTCCCCCGCATGGTGCACAGGATTGACGCCGGGGCTACGTTTCATTTTTGACGAGCCCAAGGAGTGCACCGCACTAATACGGGAATTTTATGCCAACTGAACCCGACGCTCCGCAAGTCACACCATCAAAATAAGGGGCCAAATTGTCACACTGGAGCCTCACCACCAATGCCATCCTAGGGGCGCAGAAAATGGACGCCCATGTACTCCGACACCGACATCCCCACCCTATGCGGATATCGACGCATTAATATGTGAAGCCCGGTCTACGGCACGTTGGAGCAGGCACAAGGAGAGGGGCTACCATCAGACACTGCCCTATGCACAGATGAACAGGGGAAGCCGTGATCCGGCTTAAAAATCGTTTGCTCCTATTTGATTTCGGGGTCGCACATGACGGATGTGACCCGGATCGTGTATGCTTAGTATATGACCCTGATGAAAGGGCTGGAGATCACTTTGGGGGCGGTGATCATATCCGCCATGAACAGGGCCCGATTGCATCAAGGGCACAGTACCTGGACTTGGGCGGGCCGGCTAACCTCACGCTCCCCGAGGGGCCTTGAGGTCGAGGAAGAGGTAGCCCTAGACTACATCCCGCAGTGGAGCTGGGCAGCTATAGATGTTAAAAACTAAGGCACCCGACACCACTCACGGGCCTGTTCCACATTGGCCGAGCGACATGCTCGGGATGACCAATATATGTCCCGCATGTTCGGGATGCATGTCTACCACGCATAGGCGAGAGATCGGTAACGGAGGACGAGCTGTGGCACCAACTTAGATTACCCTTTGGCGAGAACGCTAGGCACTATGTCGGGTGGGCCCAGCTTTGTGGAGCTCTGTAAATGATGATGTCCCCACACCGCACGAGGAGACACGCGCAAGGATTCCGACCTTGAGTCGGAGGAGGACGATGGTGGAGACTCAGACATGGGGGACAAGGCGGCAGACCTGGATGAAGAAGTGGAATACTTTGACTGATCAGGGAGTTTCACGAACCACCTTTCTGTTTGTACTTGTATGAACACTGGGGACAGTGTTCGATTTTAAGTGTGGGGTGGGAGTAGTTAGGTGGTGCTAAATTTTGCCTTATCTTGTATATTATCGCATGTCTCGTTGTTTTGTTGCCGTGTTTGTTTTAATGTGACTGCTTTTATGGGTATGTTCGTTTTTGTAAATATTGTTGTCGTGGAAGCTGTGTTGTTTGCTGCGGAATGTTGTTAGCCATTTATAAATATTTTTGTCGAAATCATCGATATTTTTAAAAAAAATTCGTAACTTTTTTTTTTCTTTTGGGTTTCTCTCGGAGTTTGTTTTCAGTTCTTTGCCGAGAAGAGTCCCATTGAACCGAAGTCGTAAATAGTGACCCTTCATGATGGATGGATGACCCACCGCCTTAAGGGAAAGGTAGTCGATAGAGTAGTTATTTGTTTTTTTTTTTTTTTTTTTTGTTGGTTTGTTGGTTGTACCCCATGCATGTTGCTACTCTATGGCTACGAAATTCATGTTGCGAGTTGTACATAATATTTATGTGGCAAAAAGATGATTCAGAGAGCATGCAAATTTTTGTACATATGTAAGACACTCATGCCATAGAATCTGATTCGGGTGTGATTGAGGCTTAATTTTTGAATTTTGTGATTAGCTGATTAAAGAATCTGTGGAGCTCAAGCCTTGAGTTTAGCATGTGCATCGAGTGTATAGTGAGGATTTGTTCATTCCATGCTATTGTCGATTGTCTAGGAACTTGCCTGTTGTGTGTGTACGAAACGAAAATGAAGGAAGTGTAGTGTAGGAAAGGATGGTAGGCGTTTCTTTGTCAACCAAAAGTTTTTCTTGTTTTCCCTTTCATATCCACCTTGAAGATTAAATCCTAGTTAGCCCGTTGAGCCTTTAGCCTTTATAAATTTTTATTTTCTGGTTTTTCTTTGTCGAAAAGGGTGTGAACCAAGTTAACCCCTTCTTTTCATGGTCCTTAAACCAAATCCGAAGCTTTTAAGCGCTCAAGAAAATATATAATTTTCCCATAGTGTCAAGGAGTGAAACATAAAAGAAAAGGGAAGGGAGGAAAAAGAAAAGTGGGATGAAAAAGAAAAAGAAAAGAAAGAAAAAAAGAGTCGAGGGTGAAATGGCCAGAGTGGAAGGAAAGAAAGTTGTATAACTCATTTTTTCTTCATTAGTCTGGTGTGTTAAAGAAATGGGTAATAAATATAAAGATAAACTTCAAGAGAAGGAGGAGAAAGGAAGAAAATATTTCCTTAATGCAATGGGATGTGTGAAAAAAAGCGCTTAAGGAAGCTAGTTACTATTATTGGTTAGCCCAGTATATACTAGTTCCGTAGCTTACATTACAACCTGTTAAGTCCTACGTGATCTTACATCACGCATCCATATATTAGTGGAGTAATACACCAGAGGCAAGCTATGGGTCATGACACAATGCATGTGAATTCTTTTGGGAGAGGGAGCGAAATTGGGTGCGTATATATACCCCGGACATGAATTCTCTTTAAAGTTCATGTGACTAAAACAGGAATCTCTTATGTTGTGAGAGGGCACATGTTTGATGATAGAATCAAATTCGTGTCGGATATCTCGGTCAACTAATATGCATGAGTTTGCCGATATCGAGAGTCGATTCTTGTGCTAGGAGGTCTTGATTTATTAAGTGTCGTTGCAATGATGATACTATGCATGTTTTCTTGATGATTTGTTGTGAACATAATCGGTATAACCGTAGCTCGGATTGTCGAGCCAAAGTAGCCATGATGGGATATCAATTTCATGAAGTGTATAAGTATTGTTCGAGACGAACAAGATTTAAGTGTGGGTGGTGATCAGGGGCATATTTATATGCCAAATCGATACTCAAATGTATAGGTTTTGCTTGTTTGTCCAATAATGTGTGTACATTCTCATGTAAATTGTAATGAAGTGTGATTTTATACTAACCAACATGATTAGCGTTGTTTTGTAGGAAAAATATGCTTTTGATGGAGAAAATGACATGTTGGGAGAAATCGAAGATGAACCGGGAACGAGCAAGGAAGCCGGTTGATTAGTGCGAATACAAGGGTCGACGATGGAGCCGCGGACATCGCTGCCACTCCGATGCAATCTGCCCGGGAATTAAAAGTGCAAGAAATTCCAGTGAAGGTTCGCGATCAGGCCGTGCCACGTTGGGATTAATTTCCAGACCTTGCAATCTTGTAGGGTCCGTGATTGCACCATGGCACGCTGGCCATGTTCCGCGATGCATGTCGTGCCACGTTGGGAGCAATTACCCGGGCGGACAATTTCCGTGAGCTCACAGCCAGACCGTGTCACGGAGGCGCGTTCGCGATGCAACTCCGTGACACGTTGCTTGTTATTCCGGGAAAAATTATCCTTAGTATAAATAGAACACTTAGGTTCATTTTTAATTATTCTAACTTGGTGGAGCAAGAACGTGGTTACAAAAGTGCTTTGAGGACCTAAAATTTTAGGCTTTTCTATTCCCTTTCTTTCTTCCTTTCAATTGTTTGCATGATTTCCATTCATTTAATGATGTTCAATCCACAAATGAGTGGCTAATTCTCTTTCTTGCTGAGGTTATGAACCATTGTATTGAAATGTGATTGTTGAATTGCTGGTTTATTTCATCTTTTCTTCTCATGGTTGTTCTATTTAATTCTTGCTCTACTACGTTAATTTCACAATGTTAATGTAAATCTAAAAAGTCCGGTTTCACCCGAGAGGGCAAGAAACTGGAAAGTTGTGAATTAATAGGGATATGATCTTTTCTTGGTTTGGGAAAATTGTTGGGTTGTGTGTGTTCAAAATGGCCTTATGTGATCTTGGGTGTGGAATCGGTTTTGTATGGCTAGAACTTGAATTTCTTCTTATCACGTAAAATGTTGGTACGGAAGGTTCATGATTCTTAAGTTAAGCAATGAGAGTTTTTAATCCATAGGCATAAGTTTCGACTAGCAAATCGAGAAAAAGATAAACCATGTATATCGATATTTAATTTCTCTACATGTTCTTGTGTGCCTCAAAGATGCTCACATTCATAGTCTGGGGATTCAACTCGTATAGATATTTTATTTTGTTATAAAAATAGTTTCCAAAATACAAAACTTTTCTTTACACCGTTGTCTTCATTATTGTAGTTGTATGCAAATTAACACTGAAAGGTTTCACCCCGTAGCCAGTCCCCGTGGGTTCGACATTCCTGGTTTCTAAGAGCCACTATGGCTACTTGTAATGACCTGGTACACTTGTGTCATCACCACAATTCTCTATCTTTTTGTATGAACCCTGAGATCTTCCTCTCAACTCTTTTTTCTTATAAAACAAAAATATGTTGAGAAATTTATTTGACAAAAAAATCTTGCCAATAGTGATAGATTCGACAGGCTCACTCTGCAATCATTCCCTTGCTTCTCCCATTGGTGAGAAGGTTAAGAATTCCAGCTTCACATATTCTTCTGACACATTTTGATAGTGAAAAATTCTCCGCCGCCTTGACGAATTCCATCAAGTGCCTATGTGGGTCTTCATGCGGTAACCCTAATACCGGCATATTTGTACACCAGTCGCATTATTCCTTCTCTA
Organism: Datura stramonium; assembly: GCA_018107945.1. Lineage (NCBI taxonomy): Eukaryota > Viridiplantae > Streptophyta > Magnoliopsida > Solanales > Solanaceae > Datura > Datura stramonium. The sequence goes on along the minus strand of JACEIK010002053.1, from coordinate 188,473 downwards.
AGCTCGTTCCTTGTGATATTAGGTTGATGATAGCCTTAGATTCACTTCTAGGCTGGGCCTAGAAAAATTTAACACAAGGATATTTGGGTGCCACCACGGCCAGTCCCGCTTTCCTATTATCGTCGTGGTTAAGATTACGGTTTTTATTTGCCATCTATCTCCACTCTCCAAGTTAAATTTCAACTATAGATCAAGTGGAACCAAGGGATTGCCTCACCCCTGAGTATCTGCGTAAACTAGAATGTGACCCGAGAGCACCAAAAACAAGAAAACATACAAAAACTAGAGAGCAAAATAGAAATTTAAACTAGAAAAATAATATTTGCTAAGTCTCCAACAATGATGCCAAAAACTTGATACGCCAAATGAACGCACAAGCGCATGCGATCATCAAGTAATATAGGACAGTGAATTTCATATATCATACCCACAGAGACTTGTAAGATTGATCATCTTATTCAAAATCTTATTCCAACTCTTCTAAGTAAAAATAATTGATTCTTGAGTTGTTGTTGTCCTACATACTTAGAATTATTACAAACTTAAAAGAGTCGGTTTTAGTTTAAATGAGAATGAAAGGCTAGGTCTTGTAAAATTAACAATATGGTTGAGTTATCAAATTATTGTACTTATTTATTTTCCCGAGTTACTAGCTGCGTGCTGATATTACTTTGTTGAGTATCTATCTCGATAACCCAAGGCTACTCGACTATCCATAATGCCTATATTTTTATGGTCGCCATCTAACAGTGAAATACATGTAAGATTTCATCTGTACTAAATACAAGACTAAAGTGTATATTTTTATCCTCATTATCAAACCGATCCCCCTTTCTTATAAGGATCACAAACAAGCTCCAATTTATTTTTATACTATTGCAGTTTCCTCTTTCAAGTCCAATCAACGAGTCATATATAGTGTTTGACTATAATGTTTAACAATTTCATCAAATCATCAAACAATTAAGAACGAGAAGAAGTAAATAACTCCATTACAAAAAATTTCAACAACAAGTATAAACAAAATCAATATTCAACCATCGTGTGTATGTGACAAAACCCTAGTACTAAAAAATTTAGCTACTCATGATTCTCTTAAGCATACAAGAATTCATAAGTTTACAAGAAAATGGAGAGAAGAAGTAATTGGGAGGAGATCTTGCTTCGCCCTAGCTTAGGCTTCAAAAAATGTCAAACCCCTTTAATATCCATGTAAGGTTCATAGTTATAGAGCATGTAAGCCTTTTTGGCCTTTAAAAACTAAATCCAAATCGAATCGTGAACAGTTGAGGGCTTGCGCGACCGTTATTATGCAAAAACTGGTGCAACAAGCCAAAATCTTTTGTGGGCATGCTTAGTTGCACCACCATTTTGACACCTCCATATAGCAATTTTTTGGTGGCTTTATCCACCCTTTTCTACGCAAGGGGTGGCTTAACCCGCTAGTCCAAGCCCAATTTTTGCTTCTCTTGTGTTACGCTTAGTGGTGTTGCTTCTTCCTCAATTGTTTCTTGCCATTTTCACTTTTTTATCATCTAAGTATCTCTAAATAAACCTAAACATGAACACTTGTCAATTTAAAGCATAATCCATAGAATTAATACTCAAATAGATGACAAAAGTATTAAAATGCACGTGAGGTAATAGTGACTGAAAATATGTACTTTTGGCCTCTCAACACAGGTCATTAGGTCAATCCCAATACCCATATGCCAAGATATGACATATATATATATATATATATACACACACATCACACACATATATATATATATTGCTACACTAAACCAAAAACATAGTACTCACAAAGAAAATTTCATAACTCTCTCTCTCGAAGAGTTTCTATCCAAAGAAGGCACTTAAGTTGTCTTCTTCTTTCACAAGACTAAGGTAAGTTGTTAGTATGTATTTACTTTGTTTAAACTCATAAGAGATTTTATAATATGCATCTACATGTTAAAGATCATGGGGAAACCCCTAGACCAAAATCTCTTTAGTTTGTCCCAACTTGTTGAATTCTCATGTTGTTTTTCTTCTTGCCTCTTGGCTTTTTCTTCGATAAAAGCTTAAGGTGTTGAAGAATTTAACATAGGAGGTAAAATTCCATAAAATTGAGGTAATTTTATTCCCCTTCTCTCCTTTTCTATGGAATTGAATAAGAAATTCTAGACATAATTATTGTAAGAACTCAAAGAACGGTGATCGAAAGCCATGAGTTCATATTTTTATAATATTGTTGAAGAGTTTGGGATGTGTTTTTGTTTGGGAAAGGTTTTCCACCAAGGATGTTTTTTCATCATTGTTAAGGTTGGCCAAGGAGAGTATGGCGATACACTAATTTTCTGGTTGTCATGCAGCATGCAACCCATTTGGTTGTGCACTATTTCGATGGCCCAACATTATTGTTAGTTTCTAAAAATATGTTTATTATTAATTTGAATTATAACTATAATTTGATGAAGAAACTGAAACAAGCATATGTATAAAAAGGTTCCAACGCTAAGCTAGTCATATTACGAAGGTGCAAGAGAGGGTTAATGGGTTGTTTGAAATGTTTATTTACTTATTTTTTATGTAGATCTCTAACGTAAGGAAAGGCCTGTTATTCATAAGTCTATAAGGCAATAAATGAGGTATGTAAGTCTAAAACCTCCTTCATCATTAAGGCATGACCCTATGTCACATGTTTCTCCAATAAGGGTCAACATAGTTTAAGAATTTCATGTATGAGAGTAGAGCCTTCATTTTCTATATGCCAACCACTTTGAATACATGTGCCTAACATGGTTAGAATATCTATATACCCTTTCACTATACTTTCCTTTGTGCCTCATATGTCTATTTCTCTAATTTTACAGTAATCATATTAATCGTGTCAACTCGAGTATCTATAATGTCATACATGATCGTACTTGTCTTCATTATAAACTCATAGGCTTTACATGGTATATATCTATCACGTGTCTTAAGTAAGAATCCTTTGTTGTTAGTATAGCCTCAAATTGTATAATTGAATATCTATACACAGCTAAAGAACTTACTTGCTAAAATAAGTCAACTACTTGATTCCCTTGATCACATATGGTATATGATTCATTTGCTACATAGAGATTACCTGTTCATTTGACGATATAAATTGTAATTTATGAAACACCCCGCATAATTTAAGTGATAAAATCACACTTTAGGAGATATGTACAAGAGTGTTAATAGAATAAGAAGGATGGATTATGACATATTCAAATCATTCAATAATTGGACGCAAGATTTGGGGTAGAAAGTTGTAAAATAAAATCAACAAAAGTTATCTCAAATTACATCTAGGGATTCTCTAAAATTTGGGTGATATGTCTCGAGCTTTTTCAAAATCTATAACGAGTTACGAGGCCGACTATCCATTAAATTTAATTTCTATGAGTCTAGTTACCAAACGTATAAAACGGCTAATCGATACAACTTCATAATAAAGAGATATTCCGCTGCGGAGACCGCACGTGCGCACACGTGATGGTGGCCCTATGTTAGTGGAATATATCTATACGACTTAGGATGTGATATTTTTCATTCCAGATAGTTCTAAAAGCACCATCTCATCTTCTCCGTGGTTCCTCTAGGGTTCAAAGTGAAAATAGAGGTTATTTCACCATCAAAATTGTTCCAAATCATGGTGCAAGTCGGGCTTGTCATGGAGAGCAACTAGTACGTGATGTTTCATCGATTTTGGCTTTATTGCAGGTTTTTCAAAGAGGAAGATTTGGGATAAGACTATTTTTGAGTTATTTCCACTTTGATATTGTAAGGTAAGTATTCCAAGCCTCCTTCTATCATAATTTAAAGGCTATATGCTTCTACTAATTATGGCTATCGTACGTTGGAAACTCTTATTTGTTTACTTTGAATCATTTAGGTGGCCTTGAAGCTGGGAAATGTTGGGGATATGTATGAGATTGGAGTGCTGAATAAGTTTATCAAGAATAGTCGAGGTGTCGGATCGCTACGAGGTATGTTAAGGTTAAATCTCTTTGAAAGGAATTCTTCGTCATATAGTTGATATGACTTGTTGTTATTATTGCACTACCCATAGTCATATTAGTTATTTTGGGTTAGCTATTGAATTGTATATATATATATATAAATGAGTAAGGTTTCCTTATCGGGATTAGCCTTGTTTAGCTGCTACCACGTGTTAAAAAGTGACATAAGAATCTTTTCAAGCAAATTATTGTCGCTATCAGGCTATTGATAAATTGTTGCCATATTGAATCCTTAAGGGACTTGTGGTTAGTTGTTTATAATTTCATGTTGTTGTTGGCAGCCTAATGATCGGTTTGGCATACGAACCATTTGATTGTGATTCCTATAACTACATAGCTCGTCGTTTGTGTAGCGCCTATAGAGCAACAATATTAGTGTTGTAGTTCAACCTTTGCATTAATCACGCCATGGACGATATATGGTTGTAGAGTTTCCAGGAGTCACACCTTTTTATTAGTCTTGATAGGACGTGTATAGATCATCGTATAGGTAACTTAGAAAGCCACCTTATATGCTAATAAATTAGAAGATTACTTGATGCCTACATTGGCTATCTCACAGATTTAAAGAGTCAGTCAAGTCTTCAAGCCATATACATATTGATGCCCACTTATAGGTTTCAGAGAAGGCTATTGACCAATGCAATCATACCTAATGGGGTTATACTTTGCTTATAAGAGTCATGTTGAAGTTTACTCACTCATGGACTTCTTTTATGCCTAAGTTGGCATTGTTGGCCCTTAATAGAGCCTAGTGTGCTCGGAAAGGTACAGTTACATGAGCCCAAAAGGGTTAAGACACATATACAGGATCCAAGTGTACTCAAGATATAGTTAAGCTCACCTACGAGGCTACAATGAAGAATAGATATATATACATTGGTGCACCTATTAGGGCTTATTGGGCTCAAGTAGTGTCACGACCGAGCATAGATCCCGAACGCAATATGGGACCTGAACCACGAATGGCTCCAAGCTAACCCTTGGTACATACATAACATAAGCATAAGAATACACTAATGTTAAATAAATCATAAGAATAATCATAAGAAAAAGTATAAGGTATCCGGCAATGCATCAACTGGGACAATAAGTCAAAACAGCTGAATATCTATACATCAAGTCTGAAAGCATCTACTCATAAGATGAGTTTGAGGGGAAAAAAACCCAACTAGATCTACTAAGTATGAAAATTGAAATGACTAAAAGTTAGCATAAGCCACGAATGACATCCTCGAATGATGAGGACTCACCACAAGCTAACACTAGAGTTGGGACAAGAGAGATCTAGTAGAGGAGCTGAGACCTGAACACTGGAACCAATTTTCAAACCCCATCTCAAGAGGATGACCAAGACCTAATATCACTACTGGGATCCGGATCGACCCGGGATGGGCATAAGCACCACTAAATACCAAATGACCATAATCAAGAAAACAAATTGCTATATCTCGACAAACACAACCTCGGGCCGACAAGGACACGCAACACTTGTAAAAGAGAATAGCTACTCTAGCCAATACAGAACTAAAAGGGATCCTATACGGGCCAACAAGGCCACCATGCTGACTAGTTAAGACATACATAGGCCTAAACACTGTACCAACAATAACAAAAGCTAATCAAGATTGTAGTCCAGAAGCCTCTAAGAATGAGAATGATTGGTCAAAGGGCCCTAACCTACCTAAAAGCTATACAATAAAAGATGGGTAACTTCTACAACCTGGCAACCCCGGATAAAAGGAACTGCCAATCGCCGAGTCCAATAAATGCGAACGGAGTGTCAATCCTGTTCCGTCTAAAACCTACGTGCAAGCATGTAGTGCCCTATAGTTAGCGTCAGTACAATAAGTACCGAATATATAAGGCAGTAACAAAATCTGATTAAAACTAATAAAGAACTAAAAGTGAATAGTAGTAAGGGCCAAAAGTTAACCTATAAGCTTTCTTATCCATAACCTCAGACCTGGGTAAAAACACTACACGAGGTGAGCCGAAATTGTCTCGACTATTCGTTCATAAGCTATAGATGGCATACAAATATATAGATAAGAATCTAACCGGGCCCCCATAAGCCTAAAAGGTACAAACAACATAGAATGACCTACCTGGGCCCTCATAGCCCCCATTAAGTACAAACAATGCACACTCCTCCTATCTCGGCTACCACAGTTCATAAGAATACTATAACTCGGGAATACTAGACCTCTGAAGATGTATCCGAGCCTGAAAGGCCTCTATAGCAGCATCTATGTCTGAGCTATCTGGGCTCCGATAATTGGACCCCAGCTTTAGCTCGTCCGAGGTCATAATGTAAGATCTGGAGGTAAATAGACCTCAATACGGCCTTTACAACCTCTATCTAGTGTAACTCAATACGGCCCTCACGGCCTCAATCTGATGTAACTCAATACGACCACGGCCTCAATCTAGTGTAACTCAATACGGCCCTCACAAATTTCAACTGTGTATCTCAATATGACCCTTGCGCCTCAATCTAGTATCTCAATACGGCCCTCACGACCTCAATCTAGTCTATCTCAATACGACCCTCACGGTCTCAGTTTGGTGTGTCTCAATACAGCCCTCACGGCCTCAATCTGGTACTTGCATACATTATATTGCTCCTACGAGCATAGCCCTATAGGCAACAGAAAATCCCTCAACTTAAACATCATGTGCAGAGACCAAGCTAACTAGTGGTTGACTCTAACGGGTTACTATGTCATCGCTATCGTTCAACTCTATTTTTAACAGCTGACCATAATAGGCATACTTTGGAATACTTGTCCTCTACATAGAACAATTGTGGGGCCACACTAATCGGATATGCTCCCGAGCAGTCAACCCTAACCTTTCATAGGCAGCTTGTTATAACTCTTATCCTGGAGGTAATACTATAATATTGTGGTTCTATTCCCTTAGACATTAACTTCGTCTGTTTAGATTTATATGCCTCTCTGGGCAATTCCTAACCTCGTAGGTGTGTTTATTTGGACTTTGCCATTCCCGCAACCGCACTGAGTATCTTATAAAAGTAGGTCAGTGTTGGCCCCGTATCTAGATTACTAACAAATCTTTCCTCTAGGGTATCCACTTCTCTATCAGGTTGGTAACAACTGGGATGGTGCCCTGAGTAACTGTACGATAAGCACCGATCACTAAGGCTAACGTCATTGGTAGTAGTCACTATGTAGAAGACTCCGACCCCCACTCACTAGGAAACCCTAATGTCGCCGAATATAGGTAAGACCATGCTAACATAATTCTGGCCCTGGAGGCGTCAAGGTACGCCAATGACCTCTAGGCGAGTCACTCTACCGACAATACAGCGCAGTAATTGATAGTTATATCGCCCGGTCGTGCCTATTCTATTCCAATTTACCAAATCAGGCCCAACAACTATCCTCAAACTTCTAAAGCCTAGGCATTACAAAAACATCAATTTCTAGCTACCACAGTGATCAGAAGAACAGAGTTTCTATGACGCTTCTAGCGTGAGTCACACTAACATCTTCTTTCCCGAACAAGGATACCGCAATATACTCTTAATATTCTTTCCAAGAATTAGCCACAACATATGTAATCATAATCTAATGATAGCATCTAATCACGACATACATGATCCCTATATACTAGTGGAAGCTAATTACAACACGTAGGACCGTTGTCTACGTTCAAAAATATATGTCGTATCATTATACGACAGGAATAATCTTTCAAAGGATAAGCCTTAACATACCTCAAATACCCATTCTCGTTTAACTTATTGGTTCCAACCCGTAGCGTTGCTTCCATTCAACTACAATCCTTATACTGAGAGAAGGAATATTTCAATACTAACATATTGTGTTTATGTTTTGTATTGTTAATCGGTGTTGTAATTATCGCGGAAGTCGTTTGCGGTGTGCTGTGGGAGTTGTTGTTAGCTGGCTGTGTAAATATTTTTGGTTTTTATCAAATTATCGAGTATCTTTAAAAATTTCTGTGAATTATTTTTATGATTGGGTTTTCAAGCATTGTTTTATAGCTGCCACAATAAGTCCATTGAACCAAAGTCATAAATAGAGGCCATTCCCTATGATGGATGGATGACGACCTGCCTTAAGGAAATGTAGTCGATAGGAGTAGTTTTTCTTTCCTTTCTTTGTTCTTTGTTTGTATCCCAAACGTGTCGCTACTTTATGGTTCAAAATTTTTGTTGTGTGTTGCACATGATATTTAGAATGCAAAGGTGATTTGTATGAAAGCATGCAACTTTGTAAACATGTTGAGATACCTTAGGCCATAGAGTTCGCATCTGTGTGATTGAGGCTTAATGTTTGAATTCTGTAATTAGCTAATTAAAGAATCTGTGAATATATCTTGAGTTGAGATGTGCAATGAGTGTGTGGTGAGGTTTTATCATTCCATGCTATTGTGAATTGTCTAGGAACTTGTCCGGTGTGTGTACAAAACGAATGAAGGATGTGTATTGTACGAGAGGATGTAGGCATTTCTTTTGATATAACCAAGTTTTTTCATTATCATACCTACCTTGAATGTACATCCTAGTTAGCCCATTGAGCCTTTAGCTTTTTCTTTCGTCAAAGGTACAAACCAAACTTAACCCCTTTTCATTATCCGTGAATTTGATCCAAAACTCTGCGCTCAAAAAATAATTTTCCCACAAAGGTCAAGGAGTGCAGAATGTAGGAAAAAGAAAGAAAAAAGCTTAAGTGGTGAAAGTAAAGAAAAGGTCATGCACTTGTTGTACCAAATAAAATAAAGATGTAAAACTAATCTTTGTTATTAAGTCGTGTGTGCTTAAAGAAATAGTAATAAAATGAAGAAATACTTCAAGAATGGGAGGATGAAGTGGAAGAAACAATACCCATAATGTTGGTTGGGATGTATTGAAAAAGCGCTTAAGGATGCTAGTTGCTATTGGTTAGCCCAGTACTTACTAGTTCCTTAGTCACATTACAACCCATTAAGTCCTACGTGACTTACATCACGCGTCCCAGTTAGTGGAGTAATAAGCACTAGAGGCAAGCCTATGGTTCAGGACATGATGCATGTGAATTCTTTGGGAGGAGAGTGAAATCGTTTATATGCCCCTGCATGTAATGCTTTGAATTCATATGATTGGAAAAGTAAATTCTCTGTGTTGTGAGGGCATATGCCTGACGAGATTGAATTTCGTGTCGGATATCTTGATCAGCTGATTTGTATGAGTTTGTTGATATTGAGAGTCGATTCTTGGACCCAGGAGGCCCTGATGTGTTGAATGTCATTGCATGAGACTATGCATACCTTCTGCTTGATTTGCTATATTAAATAATCGGTATAACCGTAGCTTGAATTGTCGAGCCAAAAGTAGCTACAAGTGGTGTCAATTGCATGAGAGGAGGATTTTTGTTCGAGGACCTAACAAGTTTTAAGTGTGGGGTAAGATCTTGGGAAGAATTATATGCCCAATTGATAACAAATGCATAAAAAATTAAAATAGAGAAAATAGAATATATATATATATTCTCATGTAATTTGTAGTTAAATGTGAATTTATACTAACCAACATGATTAAAGTTGTTTTTCTATGTGAAAATGAATTATATAAGATGCATGTTGGGAGAAATCGGGAATGGACCGAAGCGAGTAGTGGAAAAGGCCAAGGAAATGCAGCAAATTGGTGGCTCCATGATGAGCCATGTCACGCTGCAGTTATCGCGGAGGCATTCTGCCCCAGATGATTAAAATTGGCCAAGTTCCAATGGAGGTCCGCATTGCATCCGTGGCACGTTGGACATAATTACCTGGAACATGAAATTCCAGTGAAGGTTCGCATTGGAGTCATGGCACGTTGGGCATAATTACCTAGAGGACCGGATTCAAGAAGGGTCGTGCGATTTGTGCCGTGGTCACGGAGGAAGTGTTCCCGCGATGCACTCCGTGACACGTTGTTTGTTATTCCGGGAAAAATTCCCACTAGTATAAATAGCACACTTGGTTGATTTTTTTAATTATTCTCGACTTAGTTGAGCAAGGACGGGTTACAGCAGTTGAGGGATCTAAAATCCTAGGGTTCTTCTCTATCTCTTTCTCCTTTATTTCAATTGTTTTTATGATTTACACTCATTTGATGATGTTTAATCCACAAATGAGTGGCTAAATTCACTTCTTTGCTGAGGTTAAGAACAATTGTAGTGGATTGTAATTATTGATCATTTTGGTTTTTCATCTTTTCTTCCATGGTTGTTCTATTAATTCTTATTCTTACTGCATTAATGTGTGGCCAATGTTAATGTATATCTAAAAAGTCCGTTTCATCTCGAAAGAGGAAAGAAATTGAAAAGTTAGAATTGATGGATATGATTCTTCTAGTTTGGGAAAATTGAGAATTGATTTACCTTCAGAATAGAAATATATCTGAAAGTCGTATTAGTCAATTACGGAATCGCTTTTGTATGGCTAGAAACATGAATTTCTTTATCACCTGGAATAGTAGTGGAAGGTTCATGATTCTTAAGTTGGGTTTAATACGAGAGTTTTAACCATAGGCAATAATTTTGACTAGCAACTGAAGGAAAGATTAACCGAATTGTATCGATAAATTACTTCCTACATGTTCGCTTTTAGCCTCAGCATGCTCATAACTATAGTTCACTAAATTGTAAATTTGTTTTAGATTAGTATAAATTAGGAAAAACTCCCAAAAATCTTCTTTAAACTGTTGTCTCCGTATTTTATAGAGTTAAAGTTCATTGACACTTGATTCGATTATTACCTTGGTCCAGTCCCTGTGGGGATCGGATACTTGGCTTACTTGAGCCATTTTACTACTTGTTCGACCACGTGCACTTGTGTGTAGTCATCTAAAGACACCGAACATTAACTACACTCGAAACCCACAGCTTATCTAGAGTTCAGAAGGGAGAAATGCTTACATGTTTTCTATGATCGGTTTAGACTCAATTTGAAGTAAATTCGGCAATCTTTATTCGACGAGTTCCAGCTAATGAGCGAATTTTCATGAAATAACTCCACAACAATGCTCCTCTCTAGCCTGTAATCTTATCCAAAGCATGTTTTTATTTAGATAGAGTTTGACGGCGTAATTCAAAAGAAATTGATGAAAATCACGGGTTCTCTGTTTTTGGCCAAAGGATACTTGATGTAAATGATTTGACTTAACTAAGGAGCATATATATATATATATATATAGTTGGGCGGCGTCTGGGGTGTGTAGTGCACCCCATCGCACCGCATTAGGGATGCAACGTGCCACTTCCTGCACTAGGGCAGGCTGCGTGATGTGGTGCCCAGCGCGTCGGCCTCCTGGCCTCAGTCCCCGACCATTTTACACGCTCGTGTGTCACTCCATCTGGCCTCTCCGAGTGTTTCATATGCTACAAATTCTCAATGTGTTACGCATACATGATGATCGTACTATGGATATTTATGAGTGTAATCCTCCCTCCAGGAACATCTGTCCTCGAATGTGGTCTTTAGGCTCAAAAGACTTGACTTCTTTAACTACCGCCGGAAAAATTTTGGTAGAGTCTCCTCTGTAATCTAGACTATCCGAAAACCCGAAACGCAGAGAAGTCCAACATAGGTGTCTCACAGGATGCTACAACCAACTATCCCACATATATAGATGTAAATAACTGAGCAGTACTTAGTAATATAAGCAATGAAATAACATCTGAACAACGTTCTCACCTCAACTGTATTATTTCCAGGGGCTTCAAATCAAACAAATGAGGATATCTTGATCTCATATCATCCTCGGCTTCCAAATTCATTTCTTCCATATTTTTGGTTCCTCCATAAGACTTTAACTGAAGCTGTCTTAGTTCTCAGTCTACGAACCTCGTCTATGTAGTATTGCAACCGGCATCTCTTCATAAGCTAATTATTCTAGAATTGAATATCCTCAACTGGAACAACTCGAGATGGGTCCCTTATCCTTTCGCAACATAAGCACGTGAAAGACCGGTTGAACAGATTCTAACTCTGGAGGCAACTCTAACTCATATGCCACACAAACCCATCTGGCCAAGGATTCGATACGGCTCCGATAAATCTAGGGCTAAGCTTTCCTTCTTACCAAATCTCATCACACCTTTCATTAGCATATTTTTAGGAACATCTAGTCATTGCTTCAATTTCTAACTTCTCCATATGCTAGAGTAAGACTTCCAATGACTGGCCGCCAATACATATCTCCGAATTAGCTTAACCTGCTTCCCTCCGACTAATGCAAAACATGCCTGTCTAATTATCCTTGACTTACCTACTTTAGGTTTTTATATAAGAACTCACATTCCCACTCAACATAACCTGGGTGTTTGAGTCGTGTGCTCTGCTTGGCTATTTTTTGGGGATGAGGGGTGAACTTAAATTAACATGTGTTCCACCGTCCCGATAGCTCTTCCCAAACTTAGTCATGAGTTATGCCCTTTTACCGACACTAAGATACAATATAGTTGGAATGTTTCTTTCATATTCAATTCGCTACAAATTTTAGCTAAAACGTCATTCTAATCAAAGAAGAAATAAGTTAATCTCATTAGCTTCTCAACGATGAGACAATAGTCACGTTCACACCTGGTATGAGTGTGCAACCTTATAGCTATATTCATATTGTCTACTTCCCACTGACGAGGCAGATATTTCCGAATTAGCCCGCTCAGTTTCTGATGCCCAGACTGCTCTTGCTATCCATTGGAGCTCTGTGTCACAACTCGGCAATATCCTTCTTCTTCCTGTGCAAGCACTAAATCTCCTTTTTATAACCTAGTGCACTTTCGTCAAACCCAAAGATAGGGAAATGACGGCATGGCGGCGCTCCCGCTACAACATATCACTAACGAAATTTGCCACATTTAGAATGACAAAGTGATCTCAAGACTCAGTCCCCTACTACCTCAAAGGCGGCACTTACAGGGCCTTATCTCTAGCTACACTAGCTACGCTTCCTCCGTACCGTCACTCCTCTACTCCACAACTAGTGGTGATATTGCAAGATTCTAAGTTACAAACCCACTATCCCTTAAATATCACCTTGACGCTTATTTCTCTACATTCGGTGGCGATTCCAAGCTCTATCAATCCGCTACCTCTTGGAGGTGATTTTGTACTCCTCCAAAGTTAGGATACTCATGCCTTTCCCTTGCATTTCTATAAGCTGAGATTTGGGGTTCATGCCTCCGCATCTTTACTGGGCTAAGGATGCTACTGACCAAGTCTGCTCAACTTGTACCTGTTCCAACTCCACACTTGGCCAAATTTTCTCATACAACTCTTTGTCCTTCGACATAACAAACTAGGGCCATAGCCATTATTTTTCCAGTATTCGCTAATGTCTAGCACACGGCGGAATCAGCCTATTTCTAACCTCGGGGTGTACTACTGCTAGTTTATTGCTTATGGACTCTCACCCACACTTCGAGCTACTAACAATATTACCTAAATCTCCTAATTTACTGTTGTGAGGGTTTAGGTGACTTTGTAAACACTAGGGTCTTGACCACCTTCCAATCCTCTCGAATCAATGCCTCTATCCCCTCTCACTTTTTTATTTCGGGCAACATAGAATTTCTGATACTTACGCTTTCTATTGCACCGAAAGAACAAGTTGGGACGTGGAAACTGACCCTATCATTCTATAGCAGTGGATAAAGCGTGAACAACAAACTTAAAAGCCGGAGGTGCAAATCTCGCACAATCCTTCACATTTTTTAGGTAACCCAACAATAACTATCGTTCCTATCTAATTCTAAATATCTACTAAGTAAAACTAACTCATACATATATTGTACATTGGACCCTTACTCGAGGCTATAAAAAGAAATGGGGACTATGCTACCATATCTATTACCTTATGAGGTTCCTGCGCCCGAGGATGCTAGGGTGATTATAAGACGTCTACTTTTGCCCTTAGGCTAACTGTTCCACCCAACTATGGCACCTAAGTGGTACCCTATCATGCTGTTGTAACTAACTTACGACTAACTAGAGTCTACCCCATATCAAACATTATTTCAAACAAACATAACAATGGAAGCTTAGAGACTCAACCCTATACAACTCGGCTCTATAGAATGATATGTGAAGAAGGAACGTAACCATACTATCATGCCTCATTGCCTCCTGCTTGTAAAATGCGGTGCACAACACATTTATGTTCCAAGAGTCTACTAGACACGCGCCTCGTAATTTCTGAGATATGGATCCCTTCTCTGTACCAAGTTTGTCACACTCAACCTTGGGAGGTATGACTGGCACCTAATGCCACACTGGAGATGGACTGACCTAGTTGGGCATAAGCACCACTCGGTGCCTACCAACGACTCATAATCAAGTAATCAAATTGCTATATCTCAACCTGTAAACACGGCTCAGTTTCACAAGGCCACGTAGCACCTGTGAAAATCAGCCAACCCAGCCAACATAGAACTAAAAGGAATCCTATACGGGCCAACAAGGCCATCATGCTGACAAGTTATAACAAAAATGAAAATAAGGAGCTATACCCGGCCCCATATGGCTAACACATAAAAATAAGACATACATGGGCCTCACACGGCCAACAACATCCAACTAACTAAAGACTATAGTCTTCTAGCCTCTAAGAATGAGAATATTGGTCGAGACAAGGGCCCCAACCTACCCAAAAGTTATGCAATAAAAGACGGTAACTTCTACAACCCGGCAACCCTAGATGAAAGGAGCTAGCCAACTTGCTAACTCCGAATAGTCGCTAACGGAGGTCCCCCGAATCTTGTCTAAACCGGCAGTGCAAGTATGCAAAGACCCCATAAGTTGGGCGTCGGCACAATATAAAAAATGAATATGTAAAGCAGTAACAAAAGCCGATTAAAACCGATAAAGAACTAAAAGTGAATAGTAGTAAGGGCCAATTAATCAGGCATTCTTATCCATAACCTACATCTGGTAAAACACTACACGAATATGAGAGCTTAAACTATACGATACTGTTCATAAGCTATAGCTAAGAAATATACAGACAAGAACTCAATCGGGCCCCTATAATCCCGTAAGGTAAAACAATGCCAATAACCTACCCGGGCCCCGCTAAGCCCTTTATATATAAATAATGCACACTCCTCCCTTTCTGGCTACCAAAGATTCGTAAGCATGTACTGTAACTCGGGAATACTGATCTTGAAGTCGTATCTGAGTCTGATAGGCTCCTGTAGCTGTGTTTGTGTCTGCACTGCCCAGGCTTCTATAACTGTGCCCCGAGCCTTCGCTCATCTAAGGGTCATAATGTAAGATCTGGAGGTAACTAGACCTCACGTCCCTCACGACCTCCATATGGTGTAATTCAATACATCCTCACGGCCTCAATCCGGCGTAACTCAATACGGGACCTCACGACCTCCATTTGGTGTAACTCAATACATCCTCATGGCCTCAATATGGTGTATCTCACGTGGTCCTCACGGCCTCAATCTAGTAGCCCCAATACGGCCCTCACAGCCTCAATCTGGTGTATTCGATACAGCCCCCTACGGCCTCAATTTGGTGTATCTATATGGCCCTCACGGCCTCAATCTGGTATGTCTCAATACAGCCCTCACAACCTCAATCCGTCCCTTATGACATCATATTGCTCCTACGAGCATAGCCCTATAGGCAACAGAACATCCCTCAACTCAAACATCGTGTGCAAAGACCAAGTTAACTAGGGCTAACTCGGGATGAGGTTACTATGTCATCGTTGTGGTGTCAATTCTATTTGTAGCAAACACCATAATAGGCTTACTCTGAATACTTTGTCCTCTCGTGTTAAACAATTGTGGGGCTGTTGTTTCTCTATCCCTTTCTTCTTCCTTTCAATTGTTTGCATGATTTCCATTCATTTAATGATGTTCCATCCACAAATGAGTGGCTAATTCTCTTCTTTGTCGAGGTTATGGAACCATTGTGGCTGAAATGTGATTTGTTGAATTGCTGGTTTATTTTATCTTTTCTTCTATGGTTGTTCTATTTAATTCTGTTCTTACTACGTTAATATCTGGCCAATGTTAATGTAAATCCAAAGTTCGGTTTCACCCGAGAGGGCAAGAACCTGGAAAGTTGTGAATTATCAGATATGATCTCTTCTTGGTTTGGGAAATTGGGAATTGATATACCTTCGTGGATAGAAATATACCTGAAAGTCGTATTAGTCATGTGTGGAATCGGTTTTGTATGGCTAGAACTTGAATTTCTTCTTATCAAGCGTAAAGTAGGTTGAAGGTTCATGATTCTTAAGTTAAGCAATACGAGAGTTTTAATCTGAAGGCATAAGTTCCGACTAGCAACCGGAGAAAAGATAAACCATGTACATCAATAAAGGTTTATTTACATGTTCTTTGTAGCCTGAAGATGCTCACATTCATAGTTCAAATTCAACCGTATAGATAGTTTACTTTGTTATAAAAGTAGTTTCCAAAATATAAAAACATTTTTTTACACTGTTGTCTTCATTATTTTAGTGGTAGTAAATGTTACTGAAAAGGTTTCACCCCGTAGTCCTGTTCCCGTGGGTTCGACATTCCTGCTTCTAAAAGAGCCACTATATTACTTGTAGCCACCCGTACACTTGCGGGCTCATCAGCTAACTGTCATTGGTAGCCACTATGTGTGACCGACTCCTGATTCACTCGGCAACCTTGATGCCATTGACTCTAGGGTAAGACCACTAACATAATTCTCGCCCCGGAGGCGCCAAGGTCGCCAATGACTTCTCGACAGCCTACTAACAATACAAAGGGTCAAACTGATAGTTATATCACCCGACTGCAACTGTTATGTTGTTTAACTTACTAACTCGTCCGACAACTATCCACAAACTTAAAGCCTAGGCATGATAGCAAAACATCAATTCTACCACCACAAAATGATGGAAGAACAGAGGAGTTTCTATGACGCTTCTAGTGTGAGTCACACTTAACATCTTCTTTCCCCCACAAGGGATACCGCAATATACTTCTTAATATGCTTTGATGTGTGCCAGCCTAGCCACAACATATGTAATCATAATCTACTAATAGCATCTAATCACGACATACATGATCATTATATACTAGCGGCAGCTAATTACAACACGTAAGACCGTTGTCTATGTTCAAAAACATATGTCGTATCATTATATGACTAGAATAACTTGTCAAAGAATAAGCCTTGCACATACCTCAAATACCAATTCTCTTTTAACTAATTGGTTCCACCCTGTAGCCAGCGGTTTCACGCAACTGCAATCCTTATACTGAGAGAATAGGGTTAGTTTCAATAGTAAATTCGGCAAATAATGGTATCTTATTACAACAATGTTAACTATAACTTAACTCTGTTTAACTCAACCGAAACCCATAGTTTCTCAACAAAGCTTTAGAAGGGAGAAATGTTATGATACTGCCTGGTGGCCGTTTAGGGACTCAATTTTAAAGTAAATTCGGCAACCTTGTTCAACGGGTTCCGCTTACCGAGCTAATTTTCATGAAATAACTCCACAGCAATGCTCCTCGTAGGTCTAGGACTCATTATCCAAAGTGAATTTGAATTTAGACGGAGTTTAACGGCGTAATTTGAAAGAATTTGATGAAAACCGCTCCCTCTATTTTTTTGTTGAAGGATACTTGATGTAAGTGATTTGAATTTACTAAGGAACATATATATATATATATATATATATATATATATATATATATATATATATATATATATATTATATATATGTCTGCCAGTGGCGTGCCCCTCATTGTGCTGCATTAGGGGCGCGATGCACCGCTGCCTACGCCAGGGCAGGTTGCTCGACGCGGCGCCTAGCGTGCCGGGGCCTTCCAGCCTCGGCCCTGCCCTGCGGCATAACACGCTCGTGTTCACCTCCCGGGTCTTATCTGGGTTTTGATATGCTAAAATCTCAATGTACATGCGCACAATAATGATCATACTACGGAGATTTACAAGATTTAACACCTATATCATGAGATAATATAGAATAAAAGTATGTGATCAATACTTTAAATATTCACATGGAGGATAAGTAAAACATGAGAGTAAGGACAACATGCCGTAAATCATGATTGTGAGGTAGTCATAAATATGAGTTGTTCATCATAATTCGATGTATAATGACCTAAGGTTTGAAAATAAAATCATAAAGCTTATCATATTTCAAATCAAAGTAAAACTCATAAATGATCAATGGGTCAAAATACTATAAAAACATGATATCATAAATCTTGAACAAAAAGAAACATGAAGCATGAGGAGCAATGGAAGATTTTTATAACTAACACCATCATGAATGAGCATATGATGTCTAACTATCTTACTCAAGTTGGCAGAGCCGCTCAAGGTCTTGCCAGGAAAGAACGATGAAGGCGTGATATCACCCTAATCACTATGAACCTAGTAGCGTAAGGAAGACAATCTCAACTAGCGAGGACCCCTTAGGCTAGGGGCAAGTAAGATAATTCTCTATAGTGAGGACCCCTTTATCCTATGGTGGCATGTAGTTCCGAGACTGAAATGCCTGAACCTCATGCCTACTCGGTGCTAAATACTACCTCAAACAAAGCATAGTGCTCATAATCATAATCATAAAACATACTTGGTTTTGCATGGTCTAGTTAGAAATCATGAAATTCATAAATTGCTTAACATACGTGAATCCACATGAAAATAATGCTAAGAATTCAGCCATGATACATAAGCTTGAGATCTATAAAACTCATATATGATTGAGTAAATCATTATAAATTGAAAATAGAGATTCATGAGAATTTTTCATAAAATTCACGTAATTATAATCATGAAACATAAATAGGATCATGATAGAATCAATTTTATAAGAAATCATGGAGTTTTTCATCAAAAAGGACCTAATCCTAAAATTTATGAAAATCATAGTTGGAGACTCTAAAGAAATTGAAAAAAATATAATTGAGCTTGGAATTGGACATGATGTTGGAGGAAATCCCCATTCATGACCCCACATACTTGGGCTTTGATGACTCCTTGCTCAGACTTGAGACCCAAGAGAGTTGAGAAGAATCTTAGGAGCTTGAGAGCTTTGAGAGGATTTGATTTTCAATATACGGTGTTAGGAGAGGAATAAGGGTTTAGACTTAGTTTAACCCTTAAATACCCCTTTAGAAATCCAAACGGCATGTTTTAGGAGTTAAAAGCATAGAAAGTTACAAAAACACCCTTAGAGATTGCACTTAAAAACAGTTTTTCCGTGATACGACTCCTACCAAATCATACCAAGAACCAATGACCCGGATTGAGCATTACGTAATTTGATCCTTCTCTGAAGAATCCTTTGAACCCCTGCCTATGACCCTTCAGTACGACTCATACAATCCTGGTACAAGTCATAGGATCCAATCGTGGTTTCTAGCCAACTTTCTACTAAGTTCTCTAGAGTCATGTTATGAGTCTTGGTATGACAAAATTCTTCTCATGATTCATAACCGAGACTGTATCGAGGATTTCCATTTTCCCGCTGGGCCCTCTAAATTTCTTATTATGGCCCTGTAGTACGACCTCGTACCATGCTCCAATTAATCGTACTAAGACTCATATTGGAGGACATTTTCCATTTACTCGCATGATAAAAACACCAAATTTTAGGTCTAGTCTTTGAGACTTTTGGGTGTTACATTATCTCCCCCATTGAAACATTCTTCCTCGGAATGGAGATTAAATAAGATAAAAGGATAGGGAAGAGTTGCAATCCCAAAAACTAAAAGCTAAACACTGAATACTGAGATGGAGTATCTAACTCTGAACCGAAATACATAGCTAAACCGAGTTCATGAATCATACATGCATGCAAAGACATGAGAAGGACCGAAGGACATGAAGCCGACATGAAACTAGGTAGAGTACTAAGGAGGAACTATTTCCTCAAACTAGAACTGAGTTGGTAAGGACGGAATTATAAATCCCAAAACTACTGACATTCGAATAGACATGATAACCGAACTAACTAAGAGTAAGAATTAATTGAATCTCGGCCCAAGTACTTCCTACGCTGGCTGATTTCTCCATAAAAGACCTTCACTGAACCCGCTTCCTTATTTCCCAAAACTTACGAACCTGATGGTCCAAGATTTCAACTAGAACCTCTCATAAAAAAGAGACCGTCATTCTCACTAACACCTCATCACCCCCTTTCATGGGTGAAACTTTTAGAGACACCTTGTTAATTTTACCAACTTCCCTGAATTCCACCACATCATTCAAGCCTACTACTATAATCATCTTATGGCTCCTCCATAGCTTATATTATCCAAGAACTTCTCTATCTCCCTCTGGTATGCCTAACAACCGCACTTCACGTTATACCCCGAAACCCAAAGATCGACTCGAGAGTTGAGACGGGGAAGAAGTGGAAATCTGGTTGTTGCAGCCTCAGGACGAGTCATCTCATGA
This sequence comes from Datura stramonium, assembly GCA_018107945.1. Lineage (NCBI taxonomy): Eukaryota > Viridiplantae > Streptophyta > Magnoliopsida > Solanales > Solanaceae > Datura > Datura stramonium. The sequence continues at coordinate 167,999 of JACEIK010002053.1, read as the reverse complement.
CTCATGAGGCTAGCCCACGAGTCGTCAGGTGACTGTGGGGAAGGCCCGAGCTGTTGAGAAGAGTGACTGGATGAGTTGAGATCCCACGGGCGAGACCACGACTAGTGGTCGCCCTACGAGTCATTGGGTCAGTCGGGGAAGAAAATAATTGGGAAAAGGAAAGATAGGCAGTGTACCTGACCGGAGTCCCACGAGTCGTTGTCAGCCTTAACGACCAGGGGTGAGTCGCAAGCGATGTGCTTGGAGTCCAAATTTGGGAGATGATATAGTGTACTTAACGGGTGGTGACCACGAGTTGTACACCTCCAATGAGTCGTTATGTGAACCATTACGTATCGTGAGGCAAGGCAAGGCAGTGTACTTGACGCATGACGGACGAGTCGCGGCCAGTATGGAAGAATCATTGGGTCCCCTCATTGGGACCCCCGGCGCTAATTTTTCCGCGAATTAGTATGGTTCATAATTTCTAAGTTTCTAAAACCTAAATTACGTATTTTTAGCCTATGAAAGGTGGATTTTATAGGGGGGAAACTATCCCAAGTCTTCTCGTTCATGCATGCAAAAGAATAAAGAGGTGATCAAAGGGTGATTCATGTTTTCTTCACCTCTCAATTCCTTTTTGGGCATTCAAGCTGAGAGTAATATTCAAATTATTTCAAGTATGTAAGGTTATGAATGGGTTCTTCGTTCTCGCACCCATGCCCAATCTCTACGAATTTATGAAAATCTATCGAAAATCTATTTGGATTTTAAAATCGAATTTTATGAACACCTAACGATTTGCTAATGGGCTTTTGTGATTTATGAATCTCATCATATTCTATGAATTTTAATCATATTTTACAATTATTTTTTATTATAAATTCATTGATTTTGATTTCTATCAAATTTAGCCTAATTATGCATGATCTATGAAGAATCAATTTATGATCTACTATTCAAATTGTTGATAGTACAAACCCAACATGATTTATGATTTGAAATATAAATTTATTCAATTATCTATCATGATTTTATGATTTACAAGTTATATGGCGATCTACTAGTATGCATGAACCCCAAGGATTTATGAATTATGTTTTGACTGATTCACGGGCCTTGATTCATGGCTAGCTCATGTATTTACAAGCATGTTTATGATTATCATGACTTAACTAGACTATAAACTCATGCATGTTATACTATGATCACTATATACGTTTTGGGAGTAGTATCGAACATTGAATAGGCAATGGGCCCAAGTTTTGCCCCCGGATCTCATAAACTACGTGTCACCGTAGGTATGTTGGGACCTCCTTTGTGATTGGTCCCTGGACCAAATGGCCCTTTTTCATGGTGATATCACATTTTCATGGTTCTACCTTGGCAAGATACGAACAACTCCCAACTAGGTTTATAAGTCGGACTTTATGTGTGCTCATATAGGGTATGTCGGTTAAGAGAATTTCCCACTGCTTTCTCATGACTTATGCATGATTATGATTACGTATGTTGGCTCAAGTAATGTTTATAATGGCTTTTCTCTCATGATTATGGGTATGATTGTATTACAAAATGCTTCAAAACATTGAGCTTATGATATGTTATGATTACGATATCTATGATATGAGCATAATGTCCTACTCTTATGATGTTTTATGAACTAGTACATATTTTAAATGTCTGTTTTACTTCACTTTTCATACTCGATACATTCCATATACCGACCACACAATTTCCTATGTTGTATCGTCTATGATATAGGACCGACTGTGCCCATCCTCATCCATAGACTGTTCTAGGTTTGCCTTCAACATATCGGTGAGTCCTTATGTTTTTAGGGCTATTTGAAAGACATTATGCCATTTATGTTTCTTACTTTTTGGGTTAGGTTGGGGGTGTTGTCTCATCAACCCATCGTATGTAGTTGAGGCTTTCGACAAAGTGTAGTACTCGGGCCTCGTGTATGTTTAAGAGATCCCCCCCGTTATAATATGTCATGATATGCTTACATTTCTGTTATGTCATGTTTAATCTTTCGTTATAATGAATGAAGTTAGATGTATGCTTATTCCATGGGTCGACTCGTGGCCTCTCGGGGTTCCTTGTCCATGTTACGCTCCGGGTCTACGTTTGAGTCGTGACAAACTTGGCATCAGATCCATAGGTTTTGAAGTGTCTTAGGGTGTCCTAAAGCCACGCAGAGTCTTTCCATGGGTGTGAAGCGCACCACACTTATGACGAAGAGGCCATGAGACATTTAGGAAATGTTTTCCTCTTTGTGATCTATGTCGTGCGATGAAAGTCCTTTTACCCTCCTAATTTGTGTTGTTCACGTTTGCAGAATCATGCCTCCACGCCGAGTGAACATCAGAAGAAATGGTAATGTAAATGATCATGAGGGTGCAAATGGTGACGAGCATCAACCAGCCCCACCCATTCACGGAGCACGACCAAAGCCAAGCCTGCCCCGCTCGAGTTTAGGTAGCGATCCGTATACAGACAGGCCATGGCTGCCCAAGTTCATAACCAAACAGTGGCGCATTACCCTCAGAATGGAATGCGGCGGCAGCTAGGAGTGAGGGGATTTCTGAGGATGAACCCTCCTCCTCGAAGTGCACTGGCCTAAGGTGGACGAGGACCCACATGATTTCATCGAGGAGATTCTAAAGATCACCTGTGTTATGGGGGTGACTAATGGAGAATGTTGACGGCCTCCTATCATCTAAAAGGGGTGGATTACATATGGTACAAGCAGTGGAGAGACACTAGGGTAGTGGGTGCAGTCTCTATAGGTTGGAAAGAGTTCCACGCGATATTTTTGGATTGGTTCTTCCTCGAGAGATGAGGGAGCTCAAGGCGGCTGAGTTTGTTAATTTGAAATAGGGTGACATGTCCGTTCAAGAGTACACATTGGGGTTCACCTGTCTATCTAAGCATGCCCTGAGTTGGTGGTGATTAGAGGGCTCAGACCTGCTTGTAAGCATGGAGGGCGTGATTATTTGGATAAGGATCAGCAGGATCGTCATGTTGTATTGGGATATAGACTTTCCCCGCATTGTGTTGCATGCTCAAACAGATGGAGTCGCATATTGGTGCCAAGAGGGCCGAACCAATGGGGCTACAAGACTTCTCAAGTCGTCAGGAGGTGGACAGCGTCAGCAGTCCCAACACAGTCTATTGCTCCATCCCCATCACACAAGACGCCATCTAGATTCGTAGGATCGGAGGAATAAAGCTTCTCGCAGTCGAGGCCATGGTAGCATGCAAATGGAGCGCACTTTCCTTACCGTGGTGCGGCAAGAATCACCCAGGAAGGTACCTAGTTGGCTCGATGTTTGTTTCGGTGTGTCAAGCCCGTACATAGACCTCGTAGATTGACCTTCAAATTTCATCGGGGTGGATCGGTGGAGCCTCAGAGGCCAAGATCCGGGCCTCTACCGCTCTAGCAGGGTGCCTCGACTAGTTCAACAGGTGGTCAGCGCCAAAATTGGTTTTATGATTTAGCTTCCTGTCAAGAGCAGGAGGTCTCCTTAGATGTGTGTTCACGTGTATGTTGCGAGTCTTCCATATTGATGTTTATTCCTTGTTAGATCCAGAGCTACTTTGTCTTTGTGACCCCCTTATACAGTTAGTAGTTTCGGAGTTAGTCCTGAAATTTTGTTAGAACCATTCCTTAGCCCTACTCCGGTTTGTGATTCAGTTGTAGCTAGGCGGGTGCAGGGCAGAGGTTTCCACTACAAGATTGCATAAGGTCACCTCTCAGACCTTGTAGTTAGCCATGACTGGATTTTGATATTGGCCTTTGGCATGGATTGCTGCATGCATGTTATGCTTCTATTAATTGTAGAACCCGTGCGGAATCCATTCAGGCGAGTCATTTTTAGAGTGGAAGGGTAGTTCGGTAGAACCAACAGGTTGGTTTATTTCATATCTTAAGGCTAGAAAGATGATTTCTAAGGGTTCCATGTGTATCATTTAGTTAGGGTTAAGGATGTTGAGTCCGAGACCCACTCCATCCACCGATCCTGATGTATGAGTATCCAAAGGTCTTTCTCAATGATTTGCCAGGTGTTCCTCCTGGAGAGGGAAATTGATTTTGGTATTAACCTCTTACCCGATACGCAGCCATTCCTTCTCATTCCTCCTACAGGGATGGCTCTAGCCGAGCTAAAGCAATTGAAGGATCAGCTGAAGGACCCTGTTAGATAAGGGATTCATTAGTCCGAGCAAGTTCCGCGGGGTGCAAATCTCGCTTGGTTGTCCGAAAGAAGATAGTCTGATTCAGATGTATCACCCATCGCCAATTAAACAAGGTCATCTTAAGAATAGGTATCCTTTTACCCAGATTGATGATTTGTTTGACCAACTTCAGATGCAAAGTGTTTTTCAAAGATAGATCTCAAGTTCGGTATCATCAACTCAGGTCTGGGAGTGTGATATCCCGAAGACAAACCTTTAGGACACGGTATGGTCATTATGAGTTTGTGAAGTTATGTCTTTAGACTAACGAATGCTCCTGCAGCTTTCTTATGGACTAAAGGAACAGGGTTTTCAAGCCGTGTCTGTACATGTTCGTGATTGTGTCTGGCTGACGACCTCCCCATATACTGAGCGAGGAGGAGCATGCCGCTCATTTGAGAGTAGTGATGCAAACTCTCAAGGATCGCCAAAATGCTAAATTCAGCAATGTGAGTTTTGCCGAACTCGTTGCATTTTTGGGCCATGTATCAAGCGAAGGTATAAAGGTAGATTCTCAGAACGAAGGTTAAGAATTGGCCTAGACCGGATAATCCTTCCGGATATTTGGAGTTTCTTGGGCCTAGCGGGATACTACCGGAGATTTGTTGAGGGTTTTTCATCAATTGCAGCATCATTGACCAAGTTGACTCAGAAAAAAAGTAAAGTTTCAATGGTCGAAGGCTTGTGAGAAGTGCTTCCAAGAATTGAAGACTCGACTCACTATCGCACCGTTGCTGAAACTACCCGAGGCATGGATGTTTTGTTGGTCAGGATGCTTCGAGAATTGAACTCAGGTGTGTATTGATGCAGCGAGGGAAAGTAATAGCGTATCTCTAGACAGTTAAAGACCCATGAGAATAATTACCCAACCCACGACCTAGAGTTGGCGCCGTGGTATTTTCATTGAAGATATGGCGACATTATTTATATGGGGTACATGTGGATGTGTTCACGGATCACAAGAGCTTACAATATGTGTTCACATAGAAGGACCTCAATCTACGGCAAAGGAGGTGGTTAGAACTACTCAAAGACCATATGATATGAGTGTTCTTTACCATCCGGTAAGGCTAATATCGTGGCGGACGCACTTTAGTAGGTCCTGATGGAAAGTGTATCCCATGTGGAGAATGGAAAGAAAGAGCTGGTGAAAGATGTGGATTGTTTCGCAAGGTTGGAGTGAGGTTGGTTGACTCTACTAATGCCGGTGTTGTTGTTCAAAGCGGATCCGAATCGTCCTGGTGACTCATGTGAAACCAGTGTGATGAGGACCCGATTTTGAGAAAACTGAACACTCGTATGAGCCAAAAGGTGGAGGTTTTCTTCTCCCAAGGGGGAGATGGTGCTTTTAGGTACCAAGGTCGTCTGTAAGTTCCAGATGTGGATGATTTAAGGAGCCGAATAATGCATAAGGCACATGGGAGGCACCTATCCATCCTGGGGTCAACCAAGATGTATCGTGATTTACGAAATCTATTGGTAGGATGGCATGAAGAAAGATATTGTAGAATTCATATCCGCTATCGGGAGGAGTACTTCAGGATATCAGCATTCCTACTTGGAAATGGGAAGAGATTAACATGGATTTCATAACAATATTACCTCGTACTCGCGATAATATGATTCCATTTGGGTGGTGGTAGACAAGTTGACGAAGGTTGCATTACTTCTACTAGTGAAAACCACATATTCAGTGGATGATTATGCCAAAGTGTATATCCGGCTGGTTCAACTATACGGAGTGCCCTTGTCTATTATTTCGCATCGAGGTACTCAATTTACCTCCCAATTCTCGCGGTCTTTCGTAAAGGGCTTGGGACTCGTGTTAAGCTCAAGCAAATTTTTCACCTGCAAACGGATGGCCAAGCAAAGCAAACAATCCAGACTCGAGGAAATGTTGAGAGCATGTGTGATCGACTTCAATGAAGTTGGGATGATCACTTTCCCCCGATCGAGTTTGCTTATAATAACAACTATCACTCTAGCATCCGTATGGCTCCGTTCGAGGCTCTTTATGGGAGGAGATGTAGATTGCCCATCGGATGGTTTGAGGTTGGTGAGGCAGCTATGATAGGGACTAATTCCGGTTCATGAGGCTATGGTGAAGGTTCCGCTGATAAGGACAACTGAAAACCGGCCGAGTCGTCGAAGTCATATGTCGATGTGAGGAGGAGAGTTGGAGTTCGAGGTGGACGATTGGGTATTTCTAAAGGTATCTCCCATGAAAGGAGTCATGCGGTTTGGGAAGAAAGGAAAACTCAGTCCCCGTTATGTTGGTGCGTACAGGATTGTGAAAGAATTGGTATGTAGCGAGAGTTGGACTTTCCCTCAAAGTTATCTTCATGCATCCCGTGTTTCATGTATCGCTTTTGAAGAAATGTTTGGAAGATCCAGCTCTAGTAGTCCCAGTGGACAGCGTTGGTGTGAATATAGCCTTATCTATGAGGAGGTTCCGGTGGAAATATTGGATTGTCGTGTTCAGAGGCTAAGGAACAAAGAAGTAGCTTCAATTAAAGTATTATGGAGGAATCAAAATGTTGAAGGAGCTACACGGAAGCCGAAGCGGATATGATGGCTAAACACCATACTTATTCTCTACTGACTCAATGTCAGCTTGAGGTATCAGTTTTGACTTAAAACTCTATTTAGTTCCACGTTTAGTTCATGCACGCAAGTTTCTTTTTTGGGTGTGTATGTGGGATTTGCGACCCGGGCTCACCAGATATTTTGGATCGAAGGCACCCATTCCGTCGCTAGGTTTAAATGATTAGTATTTGAATATGATAAATGCATGTTTCTATTTTCTTCTTGATTTCAAACATTCGAGGATGAATGTTCCTGAAGGAGAGAGATATTGTTATACCCCGAAAATCCAAAGATCGAACCCGAAAGTTGCCCAAGGGAAAAAGTGGAAATTGGTTAAGTTGCAACCTCAGACATATCGTCTCACGACTCGTGAGGCCAGCCCACGAGTCGTCAGGTGACTCATGGGGAAGGCCTCGAGTTGTTGAGAACAGTAATCGATGAGTTGAGATCCCACCGGCGAGACCATGACTGCGGTCGTGCCCCACGAAATGCTGGGTCGCTTGTCACGATCCGAGAGTACACTCCGACAAGGAGCCCGAGGGACCTCAAGTCAACCAATGGCAGGAGAATATAACTAAACCATTCACATAAGGCAGAAAACTTAGCTTAATAATCATCAACTAAATAAAATCGTAACATGACATATAAGAAACAACCGTACATGATCCAAGCGTAGAAGGCCGATTACTACAAAATAGGTCTCAAAGCTTCTAAGAATAATAGACGGATTGAAGGGTCAAGACCCCAACTAACCCAAACATACTGAAAACTAAAAAACAAATAAGATCTGAACATGAAGCCCTCGAACCATGAGGACTCACCACTGAGAACTGAGAATAGAGCTGAGAGCGAACTAGGGGCGGGCTGCTGAAACCCGTGAACACGAGCCTCGTATCATAAAACGCATACAACATAGAAAATATGCGGGTCAGTACTTGAATGTACTGAGTATGAGGTATGAAAACAATACTTAAAACATGTGCCAGGAGTAGGGACATCATGATCATAACGACTGAAATCATAAATATATCTAAGGCTCAAGATTTTCAAAATATTCAAAATCCCGTCATAGTCATAACATGAGAGAAAACATTTCATAAAACATAACTTGAGCCACAAGAACATAATCATGCATACATTACACCATGAGGAACAATGGGAGATTTCTATAACCGATATACCCATACGAGTACACATGGGGCCCGACCTGTAATCCTAGACGGGAGGCCGTCCATACCTTGCCGCGGTATGGACCATGAAGGTGTGATATCACTCATGAAGACCTCGTAGGGCATAGGGGACAGAAACTGAGGCGGTCCCAAACATAACCTATGGTGGCACGTGCCTGAGATTCAGAGAGTAACCTAGGTCCCGAACCTACTCGATGTTAAGTACTACTCCAAAACATGCAACGTGCCAGTAACCTGTACATGACATGCATGGCTAGCTACAATCATGATATTCATAACATGCTTGATAATTCGTAATACTAGCTATGGAATTGGACCTGCAGTTCGGCCATAAATTATAGTTCATAAATCATGCGGCGACATGTGGCATTGCCCAATTTCCATCATACTCAAATGCTTAAATTTATAGGAAGCACTATCATAATAACATGAGTAATTGAAAACACGCTTGAAATTCAAAAGTTCATTTCATGCTTGAGAAACCACCATAACAATAAATTTCACTAAAAACCCCATGATTTGGGCACATGTGCTTTTAGGGATTAAGTCATCAAATATTGAATAAAATAGGTGAGAATGTTTCAATAATTCAAACCCATGATTTTTGACATACTACATCATGCTCATACCGATTTTTGAGGAAACATGTATTTGGTTATGCACCCTATCAAGAGTCGGTAACTTAAACATAGAATTAGGGAGAGATTGGATGTGGGTAGAGACTAAACTACCCATTCAAAAACCCCACATACCCGGAATTACTTGTTTAACTCCTTGAAAAACCCTAGGTGGAAACTTGAAGAATTGAAGAAGAACTCTTGAATCTCCTCCTACTCCCTTCTCTTGTTCTTGTAAATGCCAAATGAGACTTAGCATGAGTTTTTCCTCCTAAAATACCCCGCCCCCACCTCACAATGACGTAATTTCAGTCTTAGGGACATGGCTAGAGATTACGAGAAGGCCCTTACTAATTGTAAAGCAATGGCCAGGTGACCCTAACGGGTGACCTGACGATTATTAGGACGGACGACGACTCGTTGGGTCGCCCGTCAAGTACACTGGACACTAGGTCGACTGGGATCGTGAAGGGTGACCTCAATGATTCGTCCCTAGTGACCACGAGTCATGGTCACCCTCCGTCAAGTACACTCCGCTTCATCCTCGCTAAATTCCCCTCGCTTGCTCACAACCCATCTCACGAGTCGTTTGGACCGACCACGACTCGCAGGGTCCTATGTTAGGTGCACTAGTCTGACCTCCTTGGAAACCTCACTAATTCATTTCCGACGTCGCAGACCTGACGACTGGGTCGGCTTACCACGAGTCATCGGGGGTCTCACATGGGGACCCTACCTCCTCAACCCATTCTAGCCTTCCACAGCCACCCGACAAACTTTGATTGCAAGTTTTCCAAAGAGGCATATTTGGGATAATACTATTTTTGTGTTGTTTTCACTTATATTGTGCTTAAGTATTCCTATCCCCTCTTATATCATTAATTCATGTTATATGCTTATATCAATTACGTTTAATGCACATCGAAAACTCTTATCCGTTTGTTGAATTATGAACTATTTTAGGTGGCCTTGATGTCAGAAACATTAGAGATATGTATGGGGATTGAGTATTGAATGTTTATCATGAATAGCTCATATTTTGGGGATACACACAGGTATGTTAAGGTTAAATCTCTTTAGCAAGAATTCTTTCGCTAGCGTTGATACCGACTTGTTTTTATTATTATACTGCCCGTAGCCTTGTTAGTTATTATGGTTGACATGAGAAAGATTCCCTTGTCGGGATTAGCCTACTTAGCTACTGCCACGTGTTAAAAGCGACATAAGAATCTTTTCGCTAAATTATTGTCGCCATCAGGCTATTGATAATTTGTTGCCACATTGAATCCTTAAAGGACTTGTGGTTAGATGTTTAAAATTTCATGTTGTTTTTGCACTAATGATTATTTTGGTATAGGAACCATGTGATTGTGATGTCTAGTAATCACACAGTTTGTCTACGGGCCTCTAGCGTATCTTAGTGCCTATAGAGTAACAATATTAGTGTTGTAGTTCAACCTTTACATTAATCGCATTGTGGAGGCCTATATGGTTGTGGTCATGAGTTTCCAAGGGTCCCACCTTTCTATTAGTAATCTTGTAGTTCGATAAGACGTACAAATCGTCATGCAAGTCTCTTAGAAAGCCACCTTACTTGCTAATAAATTAGAAGATTGCTTGATGCCTACATTGGATATCTCGTCGCCTTTAGTGTTTGGGCCTAAGTCTTCGAGCCATATACATGTTGATGCCCACTTACAGGTTGCCTAGAAGCGCTATTGACCAACACACCACGCCTATGAAGCTATACTTTGCTTATAAGAGTCATGTTTGTGTTTACTCACTCAAGTGGACTTCTATTATTGGCCTAAGTTGGACATTAATGACCCCAAGAGATATGTGTGCTTGGGGTGTAGTTATAGGAGCCTAGAAGGCTTAAGATATAATACAAGAGCCAAGTGTGCCCAAGATACGTTGGGCAACTTCTGCCTACATAATGTTACGAATAGAGATATATAGATTGAGGTTTACTCAGTAAGGGCTTATGGGGTCATCGCCCCCCATTTTTCCCTCGCGGAAAAAGCGGGATTCGACATTGACGTCTCTTAAGGGTAGAAAAGAAGAGAGTCGCCACCTAACGAATTAAGGTGCGTTAGGGCACCGTTCTAAGCTAAATTATTTCCTAGGTTACCAGAGTCGGGTAAGAACTTTAATTACCTCAAAGAAGGTGTTAGCCACCTTTCGAGGTCCACAAAAGTGGTTCCCGGCCGTACTCATTAAATGGGATTTATCTAAGTGATCAAATAAACTTATTTTAACTTGGTGTATTTCAAACCAAATTGGATAAAAAGAATAAATAATTAAATAGCTAATGCAAGTAGAAGAAATTTAAGCAAAACTAAAATCAAAAATAGTTTATCAATAAATGCAAAAGTTGTGGCGAATAAAGTAAGTAAAACATAAATTAAAAAATTCAATAAAATACACACGACAAAACAAACAAATATTTATTTTATTTAATTATAGCCGAGCCTCAATAAGGCGCCTACGTATCCCTTAAAGGAATCAGGCCAAACGTAGTTCTACGTTAGAAAAAGTTTGACCTAATGGGATCACTAGTGCAACTTAAATAATATTTGCAATCTTTTGAATTGCTCATATTATTCAGCGAGCACAGCTAATACTCCTCGACTACCCACCTAATTGATTAATTAACATAAACGCTCTATGTGATATACTACCGTCCTAGCATTTGCCTACCCGCACCAACTTAACGTCCAAGAGGCATCGGACGACTAATTTGGATTTTTTGGTCTAAAAATCCTATGGCTTTTAAAAGAAAAACGTCAAACAAACAAATTGAAACACTTAGCATATAAAAGTTTCAAATAAGCCTCTTATCCTACGAACCTGGTTTCTGAAGCGTTAAACTTAGTATCACAGATTCAATAGGCATAATTTTTGTAAAATAAGTGAGTAAATGCCTCTAATGTACGCATCGTTCTTATACATTTCACACATAAATGCAACATATATATGAATCAAATCTTTCAATATGAGATCCTACATGATTTTATTTATCATGTTTCAACCGTGATTAAACTAGGTCTTAAGGTTAACATGAAGTAATTCTACAAGCATGGCTTCAAGTCTAACAAGCATTATTATGATCCTAGTCTTTTGTTACAATTAACTAGACGATCATTAAAACCAATGTGTCTCAAATATGCTCAAATGCAAACGGATAAGAATCAGGAAAAATAGTATCACTTGTAAATCAGTATCTAAAACTGGCCGAGAAATGCAGTTGTTAACATGTATCAATTAAATCAATAATTTCTAACATGAGCAATTATTAATCTTATACACATGACATAAAAAATGTAAATTTACCAATTTTGTAATTGAACCTAGTCCTATGAGACTAAAATGAATTGTTCATGAACAATTATTAGCAAGCAGATCCTTAGCATAAACAGATTTGAACATACATATAAATTAAATTCCTAGGATGCGTAATTTCTAATTAAACAAACAAGTTGTGATGTTCTTACAAAGAGATTACCAAAGTTTGAAACGTAGAAGTATACTTTAAAATAAATCATTTAAGATCCTATAAGCATAATTTCTAGATGGCTGATAAATAAATTTTATTCAAACTCGGCTACTCTCTATGGGCGAAATTTAGAAAATCATGTTGTCGGGCTAAAATTGTGTAAATCAAACAAATGATTAAATACCCTAGGCATGATATGAAATAAATGCAAATTAGTAGGTTTTAGTTTTACGAATAATTTTAAAGGGGCTTAAATAGCAAAACTTCTAACGGATTTCTAACGCCACGTGTTATTTGGATTCCCTATAGGCATGATTTAAACGATATAGCAAAAGAAACAAATACAGTAAAGAAAAAAACATACACTCCCCACCCCATATCCCTTTTCACTATCATAGCGTTTATTACAAAGTTACAATCAAGTAAGAAAAATAAAATATAAAATGAAACAATGGTCTAAAAAAACTAGTAAACAAAGATCAAACTAATTTACTCCACATACCAAAAGCGACTCTTCGATACTCTGGGCTTTCGGATAAACCTGCTAAATAAAGAAAAAACAAATATGCACACATACGTTCTAGACCTAAAACAAACCACATTTTTAATCTTGGTAAAGACATAGGAAAAACCAATAAATTTGAAAGGATTAAAATTACTCAAACAGAGAGAAAGAAAATAACGTAGAAAGCATACTTCAACCGGTTTGAAGAAATTAAAATAAACCTTTGAAAAGATTTGTCAAGTTGATCCTTCAACGAAAGTTGTATTGTCACAAAACCCGAGGAAGAACTTTTAAAAATAGAAAGGTTATTTAACTTCTATATTTTTATCAAGATGGTATTTTTCCGACCCTTTCAAAATAAAGAATGACTGCTTATAGCAAAAGAAATCGCTAACTTAGGGAGTTAGAAGGAAAGAATTAATTATCCCCTTTTTTAGTTGAGAGAATTACCCTAATTGACAAAAATCATAAAAGATAGAAGGGAGATCAGAAAATCTCTTTTGATGTGAGAAGGAAGGAAATAAATCAGGAAATGAATCATAATAGGTCTTTTCTAAATCAAATCAGTCAAAATTATCTCCAAAACAAATAAGCAAAGTAAATATTTAGAGCATATTTTCTAATCACAGAAGGAAAGAGATCAAATTAATCACAATAAATATTAAAGCATATTTTAATTAGCACTACATTATTAACTACCGTATATTTATTAAATGAAATAAAAGGATGAACTACATATATTATTTATATATTATTATATATATATGAAATGTAGTTGGGTAACAATATATTATTCATATATACACACATATATATATATTATATAAATGGATAGAAAAGGAAAATGTAAGTAATAATTATACACACACATATATATATATATATATTATAAAAGGTTAAAAAATATAAAAAAACTAAAAAAAATAAAAAAAATAAAAAAAATAAAAAAAATATACACATATATATCATATATATTTATACATATATATATATCATTGCATTATATATAAAAAAGAACTAACAAAGATATAATATATGTATAATATATATTAATATATATTTATATATATTATTATTTATATATATACCTGTCTATATATATATAGACATATTATTATTTAGATATATATATATAATAATAAATAATAAATAAAGAAAAACGGAAATAAATAAAATACATAATAACACTTACTTATTTATCACGATCTAACTGATCCATAGGTCGGGGTAAACCTAAGGACGGTATGGTGGTGGCTTGGGTGTGCGGCGCCGGTGATGGTTTCCGGCGAATGAGGAAAGAGAAGGAGGGAGGTTTAGGGGTGCGGTCGGGCAAAGCAGGAGAAGGAGGTCACGGCGCCACTTTTTTCGGCGTTCATGCAAGCAGCAGGAGGTTTTCCGGCCATGGTTCGCCGGTGGTTTTCGGGCCGGTGCGAGGGAAAAGGACGATTGGGGTTGGCGTGGTTTAGTGCAGGTAGTGGTCGCGGCAGTTGGTAGAGGTGAGGAGGAAGGGGTCGGGCGGCGGGGGTGGACAAGGGTGACGCCGAGGGGAGAGAAGGAGATGACTGGGCGGCGATTTTCTGGTTTCCGCATGCAGTCGCGGAGAAAATGGGGAGAAGAGTGAGGTCTGCGTGCCGGCGGAGAGGAAGAAGGTGGAGAGGGACTGGTGGCTATTGGTGGTGCTGGGGCGGCTGTGGTGGAAACGACGAGGGGAAAGGGAGAGGGAGGAGCATGTGCTGTAGAGAGAGAGTGAAAGATGAAAATGAATTAGGGTTAGAGGTAAGTGAGGTAACAAGGAAGGTGGGGTAGGGTTTTGATCTCACCCTAGGATCAAAATTAACCGAACTAAGTAAGATCAATTTTTATAGTTAATGGGTCGGGTTAATTGGGTCAAACTGGACGGGTTATGGGTTAGGATTTGATTTAGCTAGAATTGAATTTAAAATTGTAGCCACAATGACTAAAAGTGGCTGAAATCGACATAAAGTGGCTAGATTCGAAATAAATTGAATGAAATTGAATGGAAAATTGGCCATAATCAAAATGAATTGATTGAGATTGAATTTAGCCGCTATTAAATTAATAAAAATACTACATTTATAAATAATTTGATAAATGGGTAATAAAAGCCTAAATTATAGAAACTCATATAAATATTATTATTAATAAATAAAATTCTAAATTTAAGAATATTTATGTAAATATCATATAATTAAATAATTTAATGACTAGGAAGTAAAATAAATTATTAAATATTTAAAACTAAATTATCAACATAAATAATTTATAAATTCGAGTAAAATATTAGTCGAATAAGTTTGTAAAATTTAATAAAATTATGTAAATAGTTTATTAAATACATATATGTTTCAAGATAAAGGTGCCTACTAAAACGAAAATACATTATATACGGCGTAATTATTTAATATCAAAACTTAAAATTAATATGAGTCATATATACGTAATTTGAAATAATTTTCACAATATTATGATAATAAATTATTTTTTTAAAAATACAAAAAATGAGTCGAAGGTTTGCGTAAAATAAATAAATAAATATATACATATATAAGCAGCAGATTAAGGAGTAGGGAGGTCAAAATTGGGTGTCAACAGGGGCTCAGATAGGTTATTATTTGTTGTTTGTAACTTCCAGGCTTATGGTGGCCAGGTTAGGTTCTAGTTTGGTTATTGGCTTTTTAATTTCCAGATAACTTTAATAAGATCTTTTAGATTATTCTCTTATTCTTATAGTTGTTCCATTTAGTTCGTACTATTAATTCATTTCCACAGCTTATTGTTATTGGCTTACATACTTGGTGCATTGTTGTAAGGACACCCAAGCCTCGGGGTGCTGTACTCTGCCTACAGGTTCGACATACAGCTCGTAGACCTTTTCAAGAGTGGGGTCAAAGCTCAACACATTGGCCGCCCCCCCTCTTTCGGAGTTGCCATACTTTAGAGGTTTGACTGTCTTTTATTGTGCAGTTCTTTTTGGGTAGGTCAGGCCTTTGTTCCATCCAAGTATTTACTATTTAGAGGCTTGCAGACAATGGGATTGTATAGAAGTAAGTTGTTAGATATGTTGGCTTTGTTATTTGTCTGAGCAATTTGGCGGCCTTAATGGCCCTTGTATATATGTTTACTTTTAGCTTTTTTCTGATTTAGATAACATGGTGGTCTTTTCGGCCTGTATAGAATGTTATTATTATCATTATTGTGAACTGTTGGGTTAGCGGAATATCTGGAGAAAGTAAGTATATTTATATGCCAACTCGATACTCAAATGTATAACTTTTGTCTTGTTTGTCTAATAATGTGTGTACATTCTCATGTAAATTGTACGGAAGTGTGATTTATACTAACCAACATGATTAGCGTTGTTTTGTAGGAAAACATGCTTTTGTGAATGAAAAATGAAATGTTGGAAGAAATCAAAGATGAACTCGGGAACGAGCAAGGAAGCGGTTGGTGAAGCAAGGATGTCAAGGGCTCCGCGATGGCTGACACGCTGCCATCGCGGATGCACTCGCCTTCGGGATGGAAAATTCCACAAATTAGTGAGGTCCGCGATCGTGCCGTGCCACGTTGGGAGTGAATTCTCCGCACTTTGCATTTCCGCAGAGGGTCCGGCGATTGCATTCGTGGCACGTTGGCGAGGCTCCGCGATGCACGCCGTGCCACGCTGAAGCAATTACCCGGGCGGACACTTCGAGGGGCTTCGCTTGCACCGTGTCACGAGGCAAGTGCTCGCGTTGCACGCCGTGACACGTTGCTCGTTATTCCGGGAAAATTTATCCCTAGTATAAATAGAACACTTTAGGGGCATTTTTAATTATTCTGACTTGGTGGAGCAAAGAACTGGTTACAAACATAGTTTTGAGTACCCAAATTCTTAGGGTTTTTCTCATCTCTTTTCTTCTTTCAATTGTTTGTATGATTAACACTTGTTTAATGATGTTTAATCCACAAAATGAGTGGCTAATTCTCCTTCTGGGCTGGAGGTTATGAACCTTTGTGTTGAAATGTAATTATTGATTGCTGGTTTATTTTCTTTTCTTCCATGGTTGTTCTATTTAATTCTTGTTCTTACTACATTAATATCTGGCCAATGTTAATGTAAATCCACAAAGTCCGGTTTCACCCGAGAGGGCAAGAAATTGGAAAGTTGTGAATTAATAGATATGATCTTTCTTGGTTTGGGAAAATTGGGAATTGATTTACCTTCGATAGAAATATACCCGACAGTCGTATTAGTCATGTGGAACCCGTTTTGTATAGCTAGAACTTGAATTCCTTCTCTATCACGAAAATGTAGGTGGAAGGATTATGATTCTGCAAGTTGGGTTAAATACGAGAGTTTTTAACTATAGGCATTATTCCACTAGCAACCAGAGGAAAAGATAAACCACGTATATTGATAGTTTCTTCACATGTTCTTGTAGCCTCGCATGCTCTCATCCATAGTTAAGACTCAATTTTATAAATAGCTTTGTAGTACAAAAATATATTTCTCAAAAACAAAACAACTTTATTTTACACTGTTGTCTTCACATGTTGTAGTGGTAGTAAATTAACAGATTTTGTTAGTTTCACCCCGTGTCTATTCCTGTGGGTCTGACATTCCGGTTCTTAAAAAGAGCCACGTATTACTTGTACGAATCTCGTATACTCTATGGGCTCAGTCAAGTTTTGGCGCCGTTGCCTGGGAATAGGCAATTGGTGAAACTTCTTTATTTTTACTTTTATTTTAAGTGTTAGTTTGCTATTTCAATATTTTGAGTGTTGACAATCCTGATCTTAGCCTATATTTTGCAGAAAACAGATTCTGTTGAACACCGGCAAGAGACAAAGGTTTGGTGGATCCATCCTTAGAGCCTAACGACAATTTCATCGTCAACGGAGAGAAACTCTAGAGAGAGTGTTGCAGTTGCTCAGACAAACTATCATGGAGCAACCACAGAATCCATTCAATAGTGCGGGCAATATTAGTGCCCGAGGAATTAGCAACCAGGCCGGTTCGCGATGGCAATCCCACATGCTAGCAATGCACGTCTAGCATCCGCAAACCTCGAGCCAAAGAGGGAGGTTCGAGTCAAACAAAATATGGTGCAGCTTGCTGCACACAAGTGGCAGTTTACAGGTCTCCCCACGAGGACCCACAACAACATCTTCAGAATTTTCTGAGATGCAGTGACACTTACATCCCCGCTGAGTGTCACCATTATGTCCGGCTTACACTTTTCCCATTTTTCACTTTTGGGAGATGCAAAGAGGTATTGAAAGTTGAGCCACCAACTCTATCACCTCATGGGATGATCTTAAAGAAGTTCTTGATCCGACTCCTTTCCCTCCGGTAAAACAGCAAGGCTTAGAAGTCAAATTCTTAAGTTTTAAACAAAGGAAGGAGAGAATCTGTATCAAAGCTTGGGAGAGATTTAAATCATTGTTGAGGGACTCGTCTCATCACCATCGGGCCAAATGATGTGTCAAGTGCACACTTCTTTATAGAGGGTTTGGAACCCCACACAAAAATTTTGCTGTATTCGGCAGCTGGGGGACAAGCTTTAGAAAAGACTTATTAAGAACTGTATACTTTTTGCTTAATCGTATTTCGCAGGGAAATCCGGAGGAATGCGACTCTTCAAGGGGGAGGAGCAAGGAAAGCAATGGAGTCTTGGAAGTGGATGGGCTTACAGCTATCGCCGCACGATAGCCGCTGCGTAATCAATTGAACACCCACTTCGGCAACATGAACTTGAGCCAGTCTAAGCCCCAGTTAATGCAGTGCAGCAGATTTGGTGTGAAGTGCGGGAGCAATGAACACAGCTGAGTGTTGTGGAGCAAACTGCACTCGCTGAACTTTGTCGGGAATGCACAAAGGAGCAATCACCAATAAAGGAATAGCTACAATTCTAACTGGAGGTTCACCCGAATTTCTCTTGGGGTAGCAACAACCATCAAGGGCAGAGTTCGAGTCAGGGATGCAGCGGAATCAAGGAGGGCCACGTAACTATCAAGCACACACGTAAATAATGCCCCTCCTCCACCATTATCACCCAAATATTGGAGGAGATGTTCATGTACCGATAGCTAGCCAAGCTCAATTGCAGGTTGACCATGTCAAATTGGCAGCCGATGTTAAAAATATTCAGCTAGCTACCAAGGCACTGGAGTATCAATTTGGGCAATTTGCTGGAGCCCAGAACACCAGGCCTAGAGGAGAGGACTCCCCCAAGGACACGACTCCCAACCCCAAGTGTAAATGCAAAGGGACTAACGAGGAGTGGCTTAGCTAGGGCTGAGGTGGAACCCGAAGACCACCTCAACAGTCGAGAGTAGCAGAAGCGGAGAGGGAGCAGAATGAAGAGAGGGGGAAACACAAGGATGTTGAACCAGGACAAACCTCCACCCCTGTTCCCTCAACGATTAAAGAAGCACAAGGAGGAGGCGTGCTTCAAGAAGTTCATGGAGGTGCTCAAACATGCACACATTAACTTACCTCTTGTTGATGTTTTTGCGTGGAGGCCTAAATATGCAAAGTACATAAAAGGCATCGTGGCGAACAAAAGCAGGTTTACCGAATATTCCACGGTGGCCCTCACAGAGGAGTGCACTTCGGATACAAACCGCGCCCACGAAGCTCAAAGATCCCCGAGCTTCACACCAATTGACACCCAGCAAATGTATTCGAGCTTGCGGGTTATGTGATTTGGAGCGAGCATTAACTTGATGCCAACTTCGGTATTCAAGCAGTTAGGGTCTAGGGAAAAGCTGCAGACCTACAACGGTGATTTTGCAGCTTGCGATCATTCCTTAGCAAGACCGACGGTATTGTGGAGGACGGTTAGTGCCATCCTAATCTTCCCGGTGGACTTTGTTGTGTCGGGACTTCTGAGAGCCAGATCGGAAGTCCCATTTATTTTGGGACGACCTTCTTGGCAACCGGGAAAGCGCTCATAGATGTAGCTGCAGGTCAGCTAACGATGCGAGCACACGACAAGGTGGAGGTGTTTGATGTGTACAAGGCCACCAAATTTCCTAGCCGTAGACGAAAGAACTCGTTGGATCAACGTGCTTGAGCAACCGAGTGCGGCTCAAGGCATTGAACAACGAGAACGAAAGGGAGAGCCCCTGATAGTGTGCTTGATGAGGGTGGGGACGTAGTGAGAAAACGCTCACACCTAGGGCGTAATGAGCTCAAACGACGTCGAGCCTTGAGACGGTAAACTGTGCGCCGCACGGGAGGCAACCCGTGAAATGTAATTGTAAACTGTACATATGAAGGAAAAAAAAAAGAAGAAAAAGATTTTCATTTGTATTTTATATTTTTGTAGTATAGGAGTGTAAATAGAAAAATAAAAATATTGTTGTTTCTCCAACTTGGAAATTCTAACCGATTCATGTGATAAGACGTTGTACAAAGGAACGGAGGAAAATGCAAAGGAATGCAAAGGAAAAACGAGGTAAGAAAATTTATTTTTAAGGGCAAAACAAGGAGCTCAAGGGAGTGGCTCCTGTCACGGGAGGAGGGCCTCCGCGTTACCCTCCGTGACACGTTGAAGGCAAAATACTGGAATTTTTTAAAATTCCAGAATGCCTGCAAGGATACTCTCCGTGTCACGGAGGGCATGCTCTGCGTTACCCTCCGTGACACGTTGACGTGTTAATCGCGCCGGGTCACCCGGGTCACCGGCGACCCGCGATTTTCCCACTTTAAAACCCCAAAACCCTCATTTCTCCTATTTTCTTCACTCCTCTCGCGATAATACTCCCCAAAATCCTCCCCTCAACGTGTCACGGCATAAGGAATAAAATTTCTCAACTTTTCTTCGCCTTACTAATCAAAGGTATGTTCTTGAACTCAACTTCGATTTTTAGCTAAAATTTTGATTTCTAGCATGTTTAGGAAGAATCCATGCCCATGACATAAAATTGAGCTTAAATACATTTGGGTTGTTGTTAATTGTGTTCGTAGTATCGTTGTGATCATATGAACTCGTTAATTGCGCTGCTTAAATGAATTTTATGCTGGGATTGTAGTTAGGTTGGAGTGAAGAAAAATTGAATTGAGAAGAGGAATTGTTGAAAATTGTGGGTTGTGTATGTTGGGTGAATTCGTATTGTGTATGCTTATCATGTATGCTTAAGAAACGATGCAATTTCTGGGTGCAAATTGGGTGAAATTCCAAGAGCTCATCGAATTACATGAAAATCGGGGAATTGCTTAGTTTGAGTTTGTGGAGTATTCTTGTTTTTCTTATTTTCTTTTTAGCTGAATGCCATGTAATGAAATGATTATCGATAGTATGTTGGAATTAGCTGTACGAAGTTCAGAGTGAGTACATAGAGGTTATAATTGCCGAATTTTAAGAAGGCACAGGCGATTTTTTTTGTTTTTCTTTGTTTAGTTGTTTGAATTTTGTATCTTTTTGTAAATTAGAATAAATGTTCTTGCCGATATGCATAATGTGAGCTAAAGACTAAGTGGGGTGGCCGAGCCAAAACCCAACCTAGTCAAAAGCTAAATTGAAATCGACTAACATTGTTACCGTCGCTTTCGACTAAAACAATGTCTAGCGCGTGCAAAGACAGCGGAAGGGCGCATCAACATCGTGTAATGGAAGAAAACAATTAAGACTGGGAGCAGCAGTCCCAGCAGCACCGGCAGTTCCACGCGCCGTCGCCAGCCATGGAACACGGTGGGTGACTCAAGAGGGGAAAAGTGGTACACCAAACACAAAGAGAACAAATACTTCCCGAGGAACATATTGCACGGGAACCATTGGCACAAGAGTTCTCCGGAGGGTAAAGGATTGACGCTGCTGGGCTATGTTTCATTTTCAACGAGCCCAAGGGAGTGCAACCTCGCACTTGATCTCGGGAATTCTACGCCTCAATTGAACCCGACACGAGGAGTCACACCATCAAAATAAGGGGCTCGTGAGTGCATCCCAGAGCTGCACTCAACATGCCATCCAGGGCGCCAGGTACATAGATGCCCGCACGGAGATTCTGGGAGCAGCTGAAACATTCACCCACCCTTTAACGGATGCACCAGCATCACACTGCGCTGGAGCCCGGCCCACGGCACGTTGGAGTGTGCACAAGAAGAGGGGCTACCATCGAGCCCTATGCACATGAACAAAGGGAAGCCGAATATGGCTTAAGATCGTTTGCCCTGTTTGATTCCGGGGGCTGCACATGACAGATGTGACCAGGATCGTGTATGCTTGGTATACGCCCGATGAAAGGGCCGATCAATGTTGGGGGCGGTGATCATTTCCGCTTTATGAAGAGGCCCGATTGCATCAAGGGCACGTACGGACTGCGGGCTGGTCACGACGTTCCCGAGAGGCCTTGAGGTCGGAGGAGGAGGCCCTAGATTACATCCGCAGATGGAGCGTGTGCCATTGATGTCACAAAACAAAAGCACCCGACACCACGCATGGGCCTGTTTTCACATTGGCCGAGCGACATGCTCCTGACGATCAATATATGTCCCGCATGTTCGATGCAGATGCTCCAGCTACGCATAGGCGGGAGATCATAATGAGGACGAGCTGTGACAGCTCGACTTAGATTACCCATTAGGCGAGAACGCCAAAGGGCGCTATGTCGGGTGGGCCCACTTTTGTGGAGCTCACAAAGATGACGCCCCCACGGACGAGGAGACACGCCGTGAGGATTCCGACGTTGAGTCGGAGGAGGTTGACGGTGGAGACTCAGATATGGGGGATGAGGCGGCAGCAACCAAGAGGAAGTGGAATACTTGGACTGATCAAGGAGTTTCACGAACCACCTTTCTGTTGTAATTGCATGAACACCGCACAGTGTCTGATTTTAAGTGTGCGGTGGGAGTAGTTAGGTGTTGAATTTGCCTTTTTGTGTATATCATCGCATGTCTTTTGCCTTGTTGTCGTGTTTGTTTTAATTTGACTCGTTTTATGTGTATGTTCATTGATGTAAATATTGCTGGGTGAAACCGTTGTCGTGTGCTGTGGAATGAGGTTAGCCAGTATGTAAATAGTCAGGTCAAAATCATCGACATTTTGAAAATTCTTTTTCGTAATCATTTTTCTTTGGGTTTCTCGGAGTTTGTTTTCTGTTCTTGCCGAGAAGAGTCCCATTGAACCAAGTCGTAAATAGTGACCCTTCTATGATGGATGGATGATGACCGTCTTAAAAAATATTAGTCAAATAAATTAAAATTATCAAATTAAAAATATTTTTAAAATTTTCAACTTTTAAATAATCACATCATTATTTCCTTTTTTAATTTTTTAAAATTTTTGTACATTCTCATGTAAATTGGATGGAAGTGTGATTTTATACTAACCAACATGATTAGCGTTGTTTTGTAGGAAAACATGCTTTTGATGAAGAAAATGACATGTTGAGAGAAATCGAAGATGAACCTGAACGAGCAAGGTGCTGTTGGTGTAGCTAAGGATCATGGTGGGCTCATGGATGGAGCTGCGGACACGCCGCTATCATGATGCATTTTGCCTGGGATGGAAAATTCCAATAAATTCTAGTGAGGGTCCGGGCGATCAGGCCGGTGCTAATGCGGGAGTGAATTCTCCACTCTTGCATTTTGTGAGGTCCACATTGTACCTGGGCACGTTGGCGAGGCTCCTGCGATGCACGCCGTGCCAATGCTGGAAGCCACTACCTGGGCGGACAATTTCCAGAGGGCTCGCGTTTGCACCGCTCACCTGAGGCAGTTGCCCGCGATGCACGCCGTGGACACGTTGCTCGTTATTCGAAAAATTATATCCCTAGTATAAACAGAATACTTTAGGGGCATTTTTAATTATTCGACTTGGTGGGAGCAAGAACGTGGGTTACAGGCAGTTTTGAGGAACAGAAATTTAGGGTTTTTTCATCTCTTTCTTCTTCCTTTCAATTGTTTGCATGATTAACACTTGTTTAATGATGTTTAACCAAATGAGTGGCTAATTCTCCTTGTCGAGGTTATGAACTTTGGTGTTGAAATGTAATTATTGATTGCTGGTTTATTTTCTCTTTTCTTCCATGGTTGTTCTATTTAATTCTTGTTCTTACTAAGGTAATAATATCTGGCCAATGTTAATGTAAAATCCAAAAAGTCCTAAGCCACCGAGAGAGGCAAGAAATTGGAAAGTTGTGAATTAATAGGATATGATCTTTTCTTGGTTTGGGAAAATTGAATTGATTTACCTTCATAGAAATATACCCGAAAGTCGTAATAGTCATGTGTGGAACCTAGCTCTTGTATAGCTAGAACTCAATCTCTTCTTATCACGAAATGTAGGTGAAAGTTCATGATTCTGTTGGGTTAAATACGAGAATTTTAATCCATTGGCATAAGTCCGACTAGCAACCGAGGAAAAAGATAAAACTACTTATATTGACAGTTTGTTTCTTCACATGTTCTTTGTAGCCTCAGCATGCTCTCATCCATAGTTAAGACTCAATTGTATAAATAGCTTTGTGTAGTACAAAAATATATTTCTCAAAAACAAAACAACTTTTCTTTACACTGTCTTCACCGTTGTAGTGGTAGTAAATTAACATCCGAAAGGTTTCACCCCGTATTCCTATTCCTGTGGGTCTGACATTCCAAGCTTCTTAAAAGAGAGCCACTGTATTACTTGTACGACCCGTACACTTGCGGGCTCATCAATATCAATGCAGGTGTTTATATTGCGGCTTTATCGACCAAGGGCTTCTTTAAGCCGAGACATACTTGATTGTTTCTTGATTATATGTTGTTGATATACATTAGAGGTGTATATCTAGCTAAGTGAGCTTTCAAGGTCCAGCGCGTGACATCAGGTGCTAGTTACGCCTGCCAAGGTGGGGCGTGACAATTTACTTGTTGTAAACCTTCATGGCACTACTTGGTTAAAATTAACCTAAGCGATGGAAGGGTATTCATAGGTCTACTTGGCATATGCTTCGACGTCACCCCGGTGCAATGCACTGAGACCAGACCCTTATCATGTGTCTTAAGTAAGAATTCCTTGTTGTTAATATAGTTTCCAAGCTTCATAATTGAATATCTATACATGGATAAAGTACTTACTTGCTAAAATAAGTCCATTACTTGATTCACTTAATCACATATGGTATATGATTCATTTGCTACATATAGATTATCATTTTTTCATTTGACAATATAAATTGTAATTTACTTGTTTTAAACCTTCCCAACACTACTTGTTAAAATCAACCCTAAGCGATGGAAAGGTATTCATAGGTCCACTTGGCATATGCGTGACGCCACCCGTGCACACATAATTGAGATCAGACCTTATAGTAAGCCCTCCTAACCTCAGTGGCGTACCTTGCACATTGAGGCAACATTTACAGTACAATGGATCATTAGGAATATGATGCACTAGTTCTACTGACATGCCAATATATGACATCTACACAAGCTTGCAGATAGACCTTTATAGTGAGCCTTCCTGGGGTACTTCGTACAAGAGTGTGAAATCAGTTTATATGTGCATAAAGATTCATAAATATATGGCTCACT
This sequence comes from Datura stramonium, assembly GCA_018107945.1. NCBI lineage: Eukaryota > Viridiplantae > Streptophyta > Magnoliopsida > Solanales > Solanaceae > Datura > Datura stramonium. The sequence goes on along the minus strand of JACEIK010002053.1, from coordinate 142,861 downwards.
GGATGCAAAGCTCTTAGTGCGAGAGTTCATTGCTTATTTGTTTTTTGCTTATCGATTTATTTAAATGACAACAAATATAACTTTTTCCACAAAAGGGTAGCGTATCACTTGAAATAAACGTTTTTGATAACAAATGACTTTTGTCATTTATGTGCTAAAGATTGACCTAAAAGGCTTATCTTTTCATTTGTCATAGGTGGCCTTTAAAGGCCTATCATTTGATCACTTGCATAAATAAAAGACACATCATGTCACACATGTAAATCTACTCAGCTCACATATTAAGAAACAATTGAAAGACATTGTACAAGCTAATAAGGCTATCCATAGGACATATTTTCAAGCGAGAGTTTTGTTCAGTTGTACATAGTTGCTCATAAGGCAATCCATAAGACAATATCTAGCTTGGATGCGGTGATGCATCGCATGCCCATCACATTGAATACTTAGGAATTTCACAACTTTGCTAAAACATACGTATCTTCTGCACCGAAATAAGATTGACGAATAGTTTGAAGCGTTGAAATTATACACGAACACGGTATCAGGTACGACCGCATCTTTATCAACACCTCAATAACTCATCCAAATTGAACCTGAAATCTCGAAAATAAACATATTCTCCAAGTTAGGCTAATTACTCATTTTCAATAGTCAACCCTTAGTTCGAAGTACGATGTTACAATCCTATTTGACAACATCGTTTATCTAGCAAGGAAGAAGAAGAAGATATAATTTTGAATCCTTCAAAACCAGATTTAGGTTGCCATATTTTTCGTAACTTCCTATGCAATGTTGGATCTAGAGAAGTATAAGAGCTTCTGAAAAAGATGGTAAATCAAATTTTCTGACAAACTTGTTTTTTCCACGAAAAAATGCTCATAATTTTGAGTGAGAAACAAGTAACTTGACATATCAACAAGGTGTGTTCAATAGGCACATTATGTACAATATAAGGTGTTTAATAGGTCGAGTCTTTAGATTAGGTGTCTAAATTATTTATTTTGCAAAGTATAGAGGATCTGTACTCTATTTTTTTTTTTTGGAAACATAAGACATTTAACTCTATATTTGTAAGTTTACAATTATCTAATCCAATAGTTTCAAAGGGAGAACAATGTAGGAACCAGGTCTCTTTAATGTTGAATGTGAGCAACTCCTAATATTGAGCTTAAAAAAAAATCTTTCTAATGAAGAAGCTATTCGTTCTCTTCTTATGAATAAATGAAGTTTGTTGTCCTCCAAGCAAAATTTCCCAATCCAAAAAGTAATTTTCGAAAGTGGATGTATCTTAATTTTGCTAGTGGAATTTATCCACTCACAGTCGACTTTCGGTCTTTCCCGAGTGTTACCGAACAACACACCATTAGCAGCACGCTACCATCTATCTATTCATACACCCTTTACTTGTTGGCACAGCTGTAACTTCCCCCATTTCTGCCACTCCAAATGTTGCCTGCTCAATCTGTGCTAACGACTAAACCCAGTTCGTCCCTTTTCGACTTCATCGATCCTAATTGAGGTTTCTTTTTTCTTCAATTATCTAATTCAGTCCTACTGCTACTGAGAATCTGGTCTACATCCTTGGTTTTGTATTATTCACAATACTAATGCTGGTGAAAGCAATTAAATAAAGCTGAAAAGTTGTGAGTGATTTGCACTGATGTTCAAAAGCAACAATGTTACCGCCAGGCTTTTTGAGCGCCAGATATGCACCCCTGCTCCTGGCACCAGCGTATGTCTCGTCTTCTCCCCTCTTGTTCGCCCTTTGATGTTCCTTGTTTCGTATTTTTATCCCTGTAGTTTTATTTATGTTTACTGTATTCTTAATTGGCGATTGGAACAGCTGAACCCTTTTTATGCCTTCGAGGTGTTGTTACTTTTTCTTGTGAAATATTATCATGCTTATGTTCTTGGTTTTGTTATTCAACCGCTGTCGCAATTGTGACTCTAAAGAACATTTGTTAACCTTTTCAATAGTGGGTGAAGAACCCCAAACGTGTTCTGTATTATGACCTTAAATTGTGAAGATGTTTTGTAAGGAAGTTTTTTTTCCGCCATAGGGAGAGCATTTCCCTCACTTATGGGCAGGGGTGGAACCACATGGAGATGTATCCAGCAACTGGGTCTCAAACTTTATGTACTTATATATGTCATTAGTATTAGGATATATTTTTAGCGAGCAGCCATGGCAACAAAGTTGTTGCGCATCAGCTGAAAGGCAAGACGAAGTCTCACAAACATTTTGATGAGGGATCAATGCAATTCTTTTCCATTTAAATTCATTTCAGGATGACATTGTACAAAATAAAAATATAAATAATAAGTACTAGCAGTTTTATATATTTTCAACATGCATCAAAAAATATCTAATATGGTTAAAGACTCCTAGAAAGCATATGACCTAAAGTAAATGTATTAACAAGACTAAAACATATAATAAAAACAACTATACTATAATCCAAATTGGTTGAAGTTGACTATTTGAATTTTAATGACCAAATGATCTTTGGGTCCATAATATTTCAATACTCAGTACATATAATAATACATATTCCCAACTTATTGAAATCACGTATATAGATTTTATTCTTTGATGACGCCCTATCTTTTGCTAAATCTGCATGGACTCAAAGAGATTGTAGGTCTTTCGAGAAATTCTTTTTATGTGAATTTAGGTCTACCTCATCCCAGTTCATCTTTCTCAATGACCATCCTCTCCTATTCCAGTTCTTTCACTTGTTTAGGGACAAGTAACACATTAAGAAATCATGATTTCACACCTATAGACTGAATGCATCTGGGAGGCTCTGGCTGCAGGACATGACCAAATGTCCAAGTCATCTCAACGGACATTATCTCATTTTATCTTTAGTGTGTACTACTTACACTCCTTGCGAATGTGGTCCATTTGTGTAATTTGTCTAATATTGTATGACCGCAAACTATCTTAGCATCCGCATTCTGTAACCCCCATCTTGTGGATGTGTTGAACTTTAGCAGCCTAACGTCCACCTTATAAAACATTTGTCTTATAACTGTTCATTAAACTTACTTTTCACTTTGGTAGGCATCCTTATATCCCGTTTCCCGGTAGTACTCCTCATTAACCATCTGATTTTGGTTCCGTTTCAACCATCCAACAACTAATTTTAAAACTTTAGAACTGCCCATTGAGCTACAAAGCCTAATCACCATGTTCCTCTCTCTTTTTTTTTTTGGTGTATTATCTTCAATATAACCCTCACCAAATCTGGCTGCCATGTTTCCTTTGTTCTTACCTTCTTATTCATGCTGATTCTTTTTTTTTCCCTTTCCTTATCCCTTTTAATTTTTTTTCCCTTTTGCTCATCATGTACCATCTGCTGAACTCCCTCTTAGTGTGTATGTCAAACTATAAAGTCGGGTTCTTTTCCTTCTTAAAAGGAAAAAGGCGATGATTTTCTGTGGTAGTCTGATTTTTCCCCGTCGCAGCTGCAACAACAGTCTTACATGACTTCCAAATCTTGGGGCGTCACTGCTTATTGCACCATCCTCCTTTTACGCCCAGCTATTACTTCATATCACTTATTTTAATCAACTCATACACATTGTTGTGAATCTTTAGTGATAAACAAATATGGTCAAAACATTGTCACCAAACTTTGTCCAGCATGTTGCGTTGATACTATATCTCCAACTCTTATAGTCAAATAGCATGATCCAAAAGATAATTTCTAAGGCACAACATTTTCTAGAAGAATCAATTTTCCATACCAAACACATCGTTGTCTTTCTTCTTCGATTGTCCATGGCATAATTGGTCAAATTTGGCATCTTTGATGTTTATAACGGCTAAGCCTAAGAATGCGGGTTCATCCTTTGCAGATTCATCGTGCCAGAAGATTTTATGAGAACGTTGTACCAAGTTATACCATATATGATGTAGAATGTCCAGACCAATCATTTCGCAAGTTCACGGATGATGGTCTATATCTTGTAAGTTTCAGCCGAAATCATCAGGATCTGGTTGTTTACAGACCAACATGGTTGACATTTTCCTGCAAAGCAGAAGATTGTGATACTCATGATCTTCCTTTGAAAGCCAGAAAGTTCGAGAGCTTCTTCACGCAATTGTACAGCGTTACTCTTGCTTCTAGTGGGGAACTTATATGCAAAGATTTCTTTCTCTATATGGAGAGCAACCAATTTGGACTCTTTGCAACTTCAACTGCACAAATTCATGATGCACCTCCTACTGGAGGGGCAGTTCAGGGAGTCCCTTCAGTTGAAAAAATAACTTTCCACCTTTTGAGGTGTGTAATCAGTCTCAACTATGAATTTCATGAGCACTTGACATGATTTTTTGGTCTTTGAAGTTATCATGGTTGCTTTTGTTGTGGTTTGGCTTTATTAACTTAGGTTGGAGGATGGAGCTATACTTGACGAGAGGGTTTTTCACAATGATTATGTTAATTTGGCACATAGCATTGGTGCTTTTTTGTACGATGATTTGCTTGCTATAGTGTCTCTTCGTTATCAAAGAATACACATCCTTCAGATCAGAGATTCTGGAGATCTTGTTGATGTACGAGCAATTGGGGAATTCTGCCGTGAAGATGATGAACTTTTTCTCAATTCGAATTCCCAGGTAACTATGACGGTTCATGCTCTTTAAGGAAGATGGGGTTCAGTTTCATCCGATTTTCATTATTTTTGAGAATGGTAAGGTTGTACAAATGAAGCACAAGATGTGCCAGAAATTACATAAAGTTCAGTTCCTTAACAATTACTGTAGTAAGCTGGGAAAATCTATCATCCTATCAGCTCTATTAGCATCTTCTAATCTACACGAAAAACCCAAAAAGGAAATGCATCTATACTTTGAAGTATGAAAATGTTTTCATATTTGCTTTCAAAACATCATTTCTTCGACTTAAAAGTACCAGGATTTATACAGTGCGATATTGAAGTTAAATAGAGAAAAGTTCATTTTCTTGTTACTTTCCTGATATAAAAGAGTGAAACACTTGTAAATGAGCCAGTAAAAGAGAAATGGAAGGAAGAACACTAAGTTATAGTTCCCTGGTGAACTAACCAAAAGGCGATTGTGTTTTCTTTCCAACTTTTTTGTTTAAATGTTCATAGCTTTGGTATAACCTAGAAATTGGATTTCTATTGTCTCTCCACAGTAGTAGACTCACCAAGATATCTGTCCTGTTATTGATTATCCAAAAAAGATATCTTTCCTGTCATTACATCAAAGAGGTCTAACAGTCTTGTTTGTTGTTCTCTAAAGCTTCTGAGCTTTCCTTGTTAGGCAGCCTAAAATCCATTCGTTACTCACCATGTGGAAAGAATTTCAGAAAAATGCATATTTGCTTTTGCCCATTTCTCTCTTCATATTTTATTTTATTTTGGGTTGGGGTAGGTGAGCAAGGGGGATGGTTTATTTCTCGCTTATCTGAAATTGATAAGCGGGTTGTGCATGCTAATCTCTTACAGTAGCCTATTGCATCAGGTGCTTGTAAATCATGTTGGAAATGGTTTTCATCATAGTCTGCCTGAATCGGAAACTTCTTTCCTGAGCGGTATAAAGCAGCGGCTGCTTTCATTTATATTTCGAGGTATATGGAATGAAGAAACTGACCAAACCATGGTTAGTAAGAGAATATTGGATTCCTTATATGTTAAGAGCTTTAGTATGTTGTTTACTTGATTGCGTATTAAATTTATTATGTCATCAAAACTGCAAATCATAAATTATTCTGATTGAAGCTTGAGGTTATTTTACTAATCCTTATTGTGTTATCTTATACTGATTATTGACCTCATACATATGGAGGTATACAACTGTTGGATTTATATTTGCTTTTTTGGGGAGGTTTCTCTTTTCTGAATGAAAATTTATTTGATAGTTCTGATAAACTGGAATCATATTATAACTGTAATCATCACTTGTTTCCTTTTTTACAGTATCTAATTGCTAATAATAGAATATCAGCTTGAAAACTCATTGCAGAGGAGAACAATGTTTCTTAATTAGCATGGACTGCTAAACAGGATTGAGTTCATAATTTGATGCCTCTAACTAAAATGCAATTCATCAAGGATATTTTTTTAAAAAAACAAACCTTTTAAAAAAATGCAATTCATCAAGCACTACTCTTTCGAGATCATGTGTCCATATATTTTGTGGAATCTTGACCAATAAGAGAATATTCTCTCATGTTATAAATACTTTATAAAAACCATTGTGAAGTGGACGTCTTAGTACTCTATCATGTAATAAATAGTTTAAGAAGACCATTGTGAAATGAACGTTTTATTTGTGGATAGCAAGAAGAAACTACCAATCATCTTTTCATGACTGCAAAATGAACAGTGGAGTTAGTATACACGTTGTATTTCGGATGGAATATGTAATCCTGGGCTCAATTGCTATTTTATCTATATGGGGGATCATTTGGTTTGTGAGGTAGTAAAGAGACTGGGTGGCGGCCCAGGTCCAACTGGCAAGGTATTATTCACTATGTCTCAACTTTTGGGCATTGTCTCCTTGGTCTTTAACCCAAAGGGCACCTTGACAGTTGAATCCTGAACTCACTCCTATATGGTCCCTAATTTTTCCTTCCTATTCCAATGTGGAATTTGCTTAAGGTAAGCTTCACAAAGGACCCACCTTCGAGTTCAATCGCTAGCAATACGTGGCTGTTACACTTACCTCCTTAGGGACTTGGCGTCCTTTGAGGTTTTCCCAACCCTCGTATTAGAGGAGGTATCGGCTCTAATACTACTTGTAATGGTCCAAGCCAAACTGGCTCAGGCCCAAACTTTGTGCCTCACAGTTTTGTCCCTTTTGATTTTAACCCAAAAGGCACCCGAAGAGTTGAATTCCTGATTCCACCTTGTATGGCCCTTAACTTTCTCCTCCTATTTCGATACTGGATTTCCCTAAGGCACTTCAATCCTCAACTGATAGCTGTCCTAGGCTATTATACTAAAACGTTACACCCTGTAATTTTGGATAACTTCTGACACACTTTAATGCTTCGTAGTTCAATTTTATTAGTTTAAGCTGTTGGGAATAATGGAGTTGTTGTAACTGATGTTGAAATAATGTTATGTTTCTCTAGAATTTAGTTAAAGTTGGCTGGTACGGACCCTTGAGTTATTTACCTCAAGTGTATCCTTTTGTTTCAAATGAGTTATATGTATATATGTATATGAGATACCATTTGAGAAATGTAAATTTGATATAATAGGGGGCTAGTTGGTTGACTTCGTACAACAGTTAAATTGGAGTTTTGAAGGTGGATTGAAGGCAAAAACTTAAATGGCACTTTACTCTACGATTGACTTTGGAAGATGCCTGAAGGTTTTACAATAGTAATAAGGGACTTTATACGGTGACTTTGAAGTAAAATATTGCTCAAATATTCTTCTATAAATCTGCAACATATTAAAAGGAACATTACTTAGTGAGCAAGTTTCAAACGATATAAAGGGGGAGGTTTTGTGTGACAGTTTTTGTTTGAAAACCCAGCTGAATTTGCTTGATTTTTGATCCGGTATCACAAGTAAAAACTGTGATCAATTAGCTAGTTTTAGCATGGTTTTGCTGATATTTAGTGGCTGAAATGTAGAGCTTATAATATGCTATGTTTCATGGAAGACTTCGAAAATTGATATACTCAAAAGTAGTGAAGGGACAGAACATGTTGCTTTTTTTCCAATAACAGCAGCGACGAAATGGGAACTAAGTTGACGAGACTACTAATCCCATTGTGAATTAACCTTGTCTGTACTACCACCTTAGTTTACTAGACCTTGGGGAATTGGCTTTTGGGTTGTCTTGGCTGAAATATTTGACTGTTAATGAAAACTTTCCCGGATTACTGAGCTGCTTCTTTATTGTACTTGCACCCTAGTTCTGTTTTCCTTAATTTTTTCCAAAAGTAAAAGAAATCCAATCCTTTTTCCCTTTTGATTGGACTTGATTCATCGTTCCATTTTGATTGATGCTCTCTCAAAATTCATAATGTTCAAAACTTTCTCTTACCTTCCTATTGAAAATCAAATGTGGATTCTTAGTCGCAAAATCTGAAATAAAAATGTGAAACTTGGAACTATTAACTATTGACTTAGAATGCATGAGCCGGTGGAGCTGCCATAGTTAATACTTAATAGATTGAATTTTATAGGACAAGGATGAAAAGCTCTAATTATAAAGTAGCACGTTTTAGTAGAGTGAAGAAAATGGACCTTAGGCCGAACTCAACCTCAAAAGCTAGCTCATGAGGTGAGGATTGTCCACGACCATATAAAGAGTCCGAATTCGTCATCCAAACCTGATGTGGGAATACTAACATGCTCTCTCACGCTTGAGCTTGCAGCGGGAGCATGGACAATATAATATGGGGCCCCACATCAGGTAAATCAAGAATTGGGAAGAGTTCGGCTCTGATGCCATGTAAGAAAATGAGCTTGGCCCTAACTTAACCTCAAAAACCAACTCATAAAGTGAGGATTGCACAAGATCATATAAAGAGTCCAAATCCCGCATGAAGAAGTGTTAGTTTCGTTGATAATTATCCAAAATGTACTTGAATTTTCTTAATAAAAAGATCCTTATGAGTTGTTTTCTATATTCAATAGCTTTTCTGCTGAAATACAAAATCAATTTGGTGTTTTTCTTTGTACTTTTCGCATTGACAATTCCTTGGAGTACCCAATTTCAACAGTTCTTGAGTTCTCAAGGAATAATTCGTCAGACATCTTTTTGGTATACCCCTTAACAAAATGGTATACTCCTCAACAAAATGGGTTTGTGGAGAGGAAGAATAGGCACATCATTGGGACTGCCTGCACTCTCGGTTCAATCCCATGTTCTGTTACGTTTCTAGAGCGATACAGTCCTCACATCTTGCTATTTAATTAACCGGATGCCTTCATCTTCGATTCAGAATCAAAATCCAAATTCAGTATTGTTTCTCAGTCACCTTTATACTCTCTTCCCACTCATGTCTTTGGGAACACATGTTTTGTTCATAACTTAGCCCATGAGAAGGATAAATTAGCTCATCATGCTCTCATAAGTTTTGTTTGGCTATTCTCGAATTCAGAAAGGGTATTAGTGCTACTCACTTGATGTTTGTTAGTATTTATATCAGCCGATGTCACTTTTTTTGAGACTTGACCTTTATATCTTTTTCTGATCATTCTGATATTTCTATGGTGTTACACTGCCTTTTGAGGAAGCTACTATTACTCTGACATCTCCAGCCAGAACAACACCAGTTCTAACTTATCATCATCATTTGCCTCTAGTATGAGGCCCAAATGATTCACATCCTGCACCGAATCCTGCACCTACTACAGACTTGTCTCCTCTCAATCAACCGATTGCACTTTGAAAAAAATAAATGGTCCACTCATAATACTAACCTATATTATACATTCTTGAGTTATTATCTATCATCTTCCCATTATGCGTTTGTATTATCTGTATCTTTTGTTTTCATACCTACTGTTGGTAAAACACTCTCATCCAAGATGGCGACAAGTTATGATTGACGAGATGCATGCTTTACATGCGAGTGGTACTTGGGAGCTTGTTCCACTTCCTTCAGGGAGATCTACCATTAGTTGTCGGTGGGTTTATGGTGTCAAAGTTAGTCCAGGAAACCAAATTGATCGGGTTAAGGCCCGTTTTGTTGCCAAAGGGTATATTCAAATATTTGGCTTGGATTACAGTGATACATTCATTCCTATGACTAAAATAGCATATGTCGGCCTTTTTTTATCCATGGCTGCAAGTCTCCATGGACTTTTTATCAGTTAGACATTAAGAATGTTTTTTCTTCACGGTGACCTTGTGGATGAAGTTATATGGAGCAATCACCTAGTTTTTTTTTTTTTTTTTNTCTAGTGGCTTGGTATGTCGTTGCTCTAGTCACTCACTCAGTAGTTTGAAACAGTTTTCTCGAGCCTGCTTTGATAATTTAACATAGTAATTTAGGAGTTTGGCATGATTCGTAGCGAAATTGATTCACTTTGTGTTTTATCAGCATTCTGCTCCAAATTTGTGTATTTATTTAGTGTTTATGTTGACAATATCATTGTCACTGGCAATGATTAGGATGATATTACTAACTTGAAGGAGCATATTTTTCAGCACTTCTAGACTAAGACCTCGGCAGATTAAAATATTTTGTAGGTGTTGAGGTTGTTCAGTCTGGATGAAGTATTGTTATTTCACAATGGAAGTATCCGGTAAACATTCTTGAGGTGATAGGAATAGGGCGTAGACCCATTAATACTCCTATGGATCCAAATGCTAAAATCCTGTCAAGATAGGGGAGCCTCTTAGTGATCCTGCAAGATGTAGGCGAGTGATTCATAAGTTGAATTATCTCACATCTACTGGACTTGACATTCCTTTTCCTGTGAGTGTTGTAAGTCAGATTGTAGATTCTTCTCGTGATAGTCATTGAGATGCAGATGCTTGCATTTTGTGATATATAAATTGAGCCCCAAGCAAAGGACTAGAGGACTGAAGTCATGAATAGATCACTGATTGGGCAGGATCACATTTTGATAGACGTTCTATGTCTAGATATTGCTTCTAATAAAATGTCAAGAAGATCAAGAGCTTGAATCAGAAAAGGCACAATCATAAAACTACCGTTAGCTTATATTCAAGATTGGTCATGGTAGTTGAATATTGAGATTATTTTTTATCAAGTATTTTAGCTCGATTTGAGGTTAGGGGAGACCTAATTCTTTAATTGTGTTTTGTTTAAATTGCACGTCTTCCACCTTTAAAATACATGAAAGTGATTTAAAGTGTTTTATAGCCTTGTGCAAATGGCAACGAGCATGTGCTTACGTAACTAAGTTATGAAAATTATCAAATGATATGTTGACTATGATGCTTATGTTCTTTGTACTGCTTTATGTTCTAATGACCAGTGTTATTAAAGGCGCTTAAAGCACGCTTAAGCCCTGAATCGAGGCTCAAAAAGTGTTGAGCGTTTGCTTCACTTAATGTGCGCATTAGTGTCGTCATCAAGGTTCTAAGACACTTTCCTTGTCAATGAGCCTCTTCTGAAGAGCGACATGAAACAATTGATATTTCACTTTTTTTGTAATTCTTTTTTCAATTTATTTGTTCATATATTTATCATTCATACTTATAATTATTAGTCTTGGACTAAACATATATATTTGTAATTTTTTCTCCGTTTGTGCCTTTTTCCATTGAAGCCCGCACTTTATTAGCGATTTGCGCTTAAAGTCCCAACGGGTCTTAGAGCTTTTTTGTGCTTTTTACTTTTGATAACACTGCTTATGACGTTACTTGACTTCCAAAATGATTTCTGACATGTGTAAGCATGTTTAGGCTTTGTTCATGGTGCTTATGTTTAAATGGAATGCCTTGTGTTAACTGAATGTTTTGACGACCTGAGGCTTTGTGATTATACGAAATGCTAAGGCACTTTGACCATTGAATTTTTGATCTTGTCTTATATGTCCCTTAACTTGCCCCTCCTACCATTTCATGTGAGATTTGCCTGAGGCAAGTTTGCATCAAATCTCCTTTTGAGGTCAACCCCCAATCGTCTTTTAGCTGTTACATGAACCTTTCTTAGGGTAGTGTTCTTATTAAGGGGTACCCCATCATCATATTAGGGAGTATTGAGTTTGATNTTGACACTGCCGGGCTGCGCTTCATCTTTGAAGAGCCCAAGGGGTACCCCATCATCATATTAGGGAGTATTGAGTTTGATGGCATTGCAACAATTAAGGCCCAAAAGTCAAGGTATTGTCCATTTTGGCTCAACCTTTGGGTCCTCACTGCTTGTCTCCTTAGGTTTTAATTTGAAAGGCGCCTCAACAGTAAAATCTTGAACTCGCTCTTTTTATGACACCAAACTTTTTCCTCCCATGCTAATGAGGGATTTGCATAAACAAACTTCCCTACAAATTGCCTTTCGAGTTACACACTCAAGGGTGTGGCCTAGTGGTCAATGAAGTGGGTGAGAACTATGAGGTCTCGGGTTCAAACCTCAATAGAGACAAAAAACACTAGGTGATTTCTTCCATTTGTCCTAGCCTTGGTGGACAGAGTTACCTGGTACCTATTGCTGGTGGGAGGTGGCAGGTATTTCGTGGAATTAGTCGAGCTTGCTCACAAGCTGATCCGGACACTACGGTTATAAAAAATAAAATTGCCTTTCGAGTTCAACCACTAGTGGTTTGTGTGTTGTTAAACTCACCCCTCTTAGGCCTTGCTTAAGTTTTCCCTACCTTCTGATGCCACTTGTAACGGCCATGCACAATTATCAAAATATTATCTGCTCTTGCTCAACCTTTGGGTCCTCATGGTTTTGTCCCCCAGGGCTTAACCCAAAAGTCGTCTTGTAGTTGAATCTAGAATTCTCCATTACATGGCTAGTTACTTTCTCGAGCCTTTCCAATGTGGATTTGCCTAAGGCAAGCTTCACAATAAATCTCTTTTCGAGTTCAATTGGCAAAGATTTGTAGATTATAACACTAAGGTTGGGTGGTAACATAACAAACAATACCTTGACAATTAGGTCTGTGAGATGTTACATTCACTTGCTTAGTGACTCAGTGTTCTCGATAAGGTTTGCCCCACCACTATACAAGAGGAGGTAGTAGTTCTAATACCAATCGTCATTGCCACGACCTAACTACGAAGGCATTGTACGCTCTGACTCAACCTTTGGGGCTTCAAGCTTTTATTCCATGGGGTTTTAACCCAAAAGACACTTTGACGGTTGATTCGTGAACTCGTCCTTATTGGTCTTTTACTTTTCACTCCGATCTCGATGTGAGACTTGCCTAAACTGACTCCCTAACTTGTCTCGGTAGTCTCCCGCTTATAAGTGTTGCATGCTACATACCCTATAAACATGATTAGACTAAGACAATACTCCATGATTAACTCATAGGACTCACAAAGCTTAGTGTCTAATACCAAATTTGTCACAATTCAAATTTCGGGGGTATCACCGGTATCTGACAAGTGAACCCTTAATCTTATCGTAATATTTGACTATAGAATATGCATTGGAGTCCTAGCAACCCCTAGCCATTAAGCATCATTTTAATGGTATGAAAGACACTCATGTCAGGGCTCAAAGACATAGCATGTTTAAAATAAGCCTCGATGAGAGGCACCGCTTGGTCACATCCAAATTGTACGTATTTAACCATAGTGAGTTGTGGATCTTCTAAAAAATTCATTGCACAAAATATTAATGGCACGTAGCCTGACAAATGATTATTAACAAGAAAAATGAACTAAGCCACCACAAAACAAATGTGGCAAATGTAAGACTTACCATTGAAGCGCTATGTTGTGGTGTTTAAGCTTTGTAACCAAAAACGTCAATTGAACTGGGAAGACACGAAGGTAAATGGAGCGAGCATAAAACTCAAGAAGTGTCCTCGTCAATCTCTAAATATTGGAGCAAGGCCTAAAGAAAACATAATATGCAACTTTATCATTAATCAGATAAAAAATCCACAAATCATATATAAAGCAATAAGGTAAATCCATACGATCATCACAAACATACATAGTTGGGAGGATACCGCAACACTTTAACATAACCATGTAAAATAACACGATATTTGTGACCTACGGTAGTACAACCCTGAAAGGTTGAGAATGCTAGCAACCCATCCACAAAGGATACATCAAAGCCAAGTCAATAATATCAAGGTAAGGCCGCAAGGGCATCAAGTCTAAGGCTGAGAACAATATTAAGGCTAAAGCTACAGGGGCCTCATATAACCCACACTTGCACACATGGTTCTAGGGTTAAAGCCCCATTCAATGAAAGGAGAACACCCAATTCACAAGTTATAAATCTCCCAATAAATATTAAAAAAAGGATAGCTCGATGCACAAAGCATCATGCATTCTCGCAAGGTAAGGGGAAGAGCTGCAACCCAAGAGGATGTGGTGCAGGCATCCTACCCTACATAATTTCATATCATCATAAAGTCTCAAACTGTTCTAAGCATTCATTTAACCTAAGTGTTCTATTTAAACATACATCTTAACTTTAGCATAAATATGTTTACATATGTGAAAAATCACTTTGGAAGTCCAAGTAATGTCCTAAAACAGATAAATTAGTCCAAAAAATGTAATTTGCATAATTTAAGATATCATTTCATAATTTTCATAACTTAGTGATTCAAGTACATAATAAAGATGGAGGTTTTAATGGGCCAACAAGTTGTGAAAAGGTCAAAAACCTTTTTTACTCCCATCTCTCTCCATTCTCTCACCAGCCATGTCCCCTCTTCCTCCACTGTCTTTCTCCCCCTCGGTTCATATAAAACATCCACTTTTATCATTGAGGACTTGGAATTAATAGATGTTCCATTACATGTAAGAGTTTTACATGGTTCAAGGGTGATAATTCAAGGGTGAGAACTAGAATAGAAAAGGTATCGCTTCTCGACAGAATAAAAGGATGAATTCAGACTTGTAACATCATCTCCATTACCAAAGGTAATGCTGAACTCTAGACATTGGAAGAACTAACTTCCCATATTTCTAGTTCAAAACATGTGAGTTGAGGACTTTAGGTTATCAAATTTGTTATCATGGGTTGGGAGTCATTGAGTTAGATGTACATATGATTATATCTGACCCAATATGATTACGTTCTCACCCAAAAGTTGAAAATGCTGAAGATGATAGAAGGTTGGAATCCCAACACCTTTGATCATTTGGAAAAGAAGAAACATGTATATTGCAGAATATTTGAAATACAAAAAAAATTGAAGATGAGAGAGTACTAAGCAAGGAAGAATCAATTGTAAGGTTTTTTTTGGGAATAAAATAAGTGGTATATTAATAAACTAAGCATCCACCAGATGCATAATTACAAAAGTAGGAAGAGTCAGCTCCAAGAATGGACAAAAGAAACCTTCAAAGGACTACTCAGCTGACAAAATCCAAGACTACTTCAGGGTTAAAAACAGGTGTAAAATTAACCCAACAAAAGATTAGAACTAAGCATCTGGCCTTGAGCTTGGAGTTGGCAGTTGAAGTCCCATCAAAGCATCTTTGATTCCTCTCTGTCCATAAGCACCACAAAATAGTAGCTGGAACCATAGACCAGATTCTTTTGAAAAATTTCTCTGACGCTAGCGGGGATAACCAACTGTAGGCCAAAGAGGGATAGGTACATAGACCAGATGTCTAAGCAACAAAGCAATCTAAGAATAGATGATCAACAGATTCTAGACTGTTAAAGCACATGTAGCATCTGTTAGCTAGGTCAAATTTCCTTCTTTGGGATTATCTTGAGTCAGACAATTTTTTAAGGCTAACCAACAGAAGACACTGATCTTAGGAGGCATTTTCACCTTCCGTGCAAGCTTCCAAGGCCACCAACCAATTAGAGCTTTATTGGAGCTCATGAGTTGATAGTTGGCTTTGACTGAGTATAGGCCATCCAAGTTGTTGCTCCGTCTGAACATGTCCTTCTGAGGATTGATGGCAATATGCTGTAAAATGCCAAGAAGGCCTGAGAATTCTTCAAACTCCCAGTCATTCAGATTACTTCTCAAGCTTGGCCGCCTAGTATTTCCCTCCCAATTCTGGAAAACAGTAGAGTCAGGATTGGAAGCAATTGGGTAAATTGCATGATAAACTTCCTTGAGAGTCAATTGGCTTAATCTTAGATCTTTCCATAAAAGAATATGATTTCCATCACCCACCTACAAAGATGAATTCATTGAGAACTCAGGCCACAAGTTCCTGATTCATTTCACGAGTTTACAGCCATGAGAGAGCGTGCTAGTGCTGGAGCCCAATGCTTACATCTTAGCATTGTAACCAGAAATGTGGAGTACCAATTAAGGAAGATTAGATGAACACCATCAATTATTTTATTAGAAAGAAAGGCTTGATAGAAGCTTCAAAATTTCATATGTATGCATTGATTCCTCAGAAATGATACAGAAGAATTAGGAGATTTTAGACCCATCAACTTGGTTTGGAGAGCATGTAGTATCATATCTAAGCTATTGACCTGAAGATTGAAAGGCAAGGCAATATCTAGGACACAAATCCCTTTTGTGAAAATAATGCAAATTATTGATGCAGTTTTGAGTGCTAATGACGTACTGGATTGTCGGAGAAAAGAAGCACACATACTTTACTTTATACATTAGATTCAGAGAAGATCTGTGACCATGTAAATTGGTCATTTTTTTGTTCAAGCTGATAACGAGAATTTATCTTTGGCAAAAAATGGATAAATTGGGTAAAATTATACATATCCACTGCCTGATTCTGTGCATTTATTAATGGGAGCCGTGAAGTTTTCTGCTCCATAAGAATAGTCTTATAAAGGTTGATCCATATCCCTTTTTTGGTTCTTATACTAGTGAATATGCCCGCGCTTTGTGCAGTCTTAAAATACCTCATTAGACTTAACAAAGTAATATTTTTCTAAAATCAGAATGTTAAAATATTTTAAAGAATTATATTTAGGCTTCAAATCCAAACAGATCTTTTTATTTAACAAATAACAGTGCATTTTTTCATCTCCAAAACTTAGGTTTTAATAACTAATAAACCGATTACGTTTCAGGTTTTAATCCTTTTTTCTGTTAACATCTAGATATATTTTTTTCTTCTAAGTTTTCATCACTTAACAAATTTGGTCTTCTAGAGCTACTTCGATTTTTGTGTAATCTACTACTTCGATTTTTGTGTAATCTATCTAAGTGAAACAATTTTATTTTTCTTAAGAAACATCTGCCAAAAGAAAAGATGTCAAGAAAAGTTCATATCTATATGGGCATATGTTTAATAAGTTTTAAAACATGGTTTTTCCTTTTTACCTTTATTATATGTATATAAGTATTTACTTTTTTTTTCCCTTTCATTAGATTTGGATTATAATCTTTTTATAATTTTCTCGTTTGATAAATTCTAAAAAAAAGTAAAAGGCAAACAATAACTACTACAACAATAACAACTAAAGAATAACAACTAAAGGAAGGGGTGGGTGGGTGGGTGGGGGCATACTGTATCCATCAATTCCAAATTCACATAGGAAATTGTATGATCATTGTTTCTCTATTATTAGGAAAGTGATAAAGCAAAAAGGAGAAAAAACTAAAGCTATAGGGAAAGGAAAATGAAAACAAATGCAAACTTATGTGAGAGCAAAGGCCAAATTGTCCAGCTATGGAATTCTCACTATGGAGATTGCATCTAAACCAACAAATCTCAAGGCCATGTAGTCCCCATCAGCCACATCAATGAAGAATATTCTTCTTCCGAAACACTTCTAGTTTACCTTTCTTTCGACTGAATTGTTTTCAGTATCCGGGAATTATTTGAATCAAAATTTAATTGAACTACTTTTTTGTATTTCTTTGATCAAGATGTGTTTAATAGTGCGAAAAATTGGAAAGGATCAAGCTGAATGTAGACGGTGTATATAAAATAATTTTTTTAATCAAACAAATAAGCTAACCTCATCCTATCATGATTTAGATTAAATGAAGGGAAAAGGGTCAAATTTGCTCCTGAACTATGCGAAATGGATTAAATTCTCCCTATGTTAATAGTTGGGGTCAAATATGCTCTCCTCGTTACTAAAATGGGCTAAGTTTGCCCTTATTTTCTAGCGGCGGAAGTTTAGCACCCGGTAGTGCAACGTGTCCCTGCAATTAAGGATTAAAATTTTAAAACAGAGAATAAATTTGAACCCTTTGCAAAGTGCAGGGGAAAATTTGACCCTTCTCTCTGTTTTTTTTCTGTTCCTCCCGTCTCACGCTACAAATCTATCGCCAATCGACCTTTCTTCCTCCTTTGAACCCTATGTGGCTATACACCTGCATTAAAATAGTATTTTATGTTACATGTTCAAGTTGTTTAGCGCATTCTTCCAAGTGGTGGAGGTGGAGGTGGCGGGGAGAGAGAAAGATAATGGGAAGAGAAGATGATGGTGTGAACGGTGGTGGAGAGAGACCAGAAAGGAGGAAGAAAGGGTATGGGTGGTGGAGATGGTGGTGGGGAGAGAGATAGGAGGAACCAAAAAAAATTTAAAAACTAGTAATTAGGGTGAAGGTTCAAATTTGCCGCAACTATAGAAAAGGTTTGAGTTTGGCCTATGTTTTTAAAAAATAATCCCTCATTGTGTGACATGTGGCATTACCGGGTGTTAAGCTTCTGTCCTTTGAAAAAAAGCAATTTTAACCTATTTTAGTAATGGCGAGGGTATATTGGCCCAACTATTAACATAGGATTCAATTCTTGCTTTAATACAAAAATAAATTAGCATATTTCATCTTGCGTACTATAAGTTGCACACTGAATAGTTCACAATTTTACATTGTTCCTTTGCTAGGTTAACGTGGCAATAAAACTTCCATCCATCTACGATAGTAAACAGATCTGATTCATATATTATTGAACTCCTTTATTAGAAGAAAAGTTTATGTGCAAACTGTGAAGTACAATCCTATCATAGGTATCTGGATCAATTGACAATTATCAACACGATAACAGTATTTCTACTTCTAGGGACAGAGGTGATGGTTTGAAATAAAGGTGTTACAAGAATGATAACTTTCAATTAGAAAGCTAATTTATAAGTCCGGTTGTGCATACTTTTAGGACTGCAAAAAGGTTAAAGACAATCTTGTTTCCTGACTCTGGTTTCTCTATTTAATCAGCGAGTGCAGTGCCTGAAGAAGAAGTTTTACTTCCACTTTCAAGATTACATTGACTTGATTATCTGGAAGGTAGTGTTTTAACTTCAGTTTTCGTATTTTTTATGACCCAGATGCTCTGCCTTCCAGAAAAACTGGACATATTCAGTTGCATCTGGTAACTTCTGTACATTTCCAGGGAGTGATTCATTTTCTGAATCATTGAACATCTTGCTACTTCTTAACTGCAATATGAGCAGGTGCAATTTTTGGACCGACATCACCTGTTGATCAAGTTTGGCAGTGTTGATGGTGGAGTGAGATTTCCTCTTTTTCTCTATGATTTTTGTACTATGATCTGGTCATTTATTCTAATTGTCCATTATGTGATTCTGGCGAGTTCGCTTGATATAACAAACCTTGTGGAAACAATAAGATTTGAGGTTGAAATGGTACACCGAAAATAAAAGGAAATTTGAGGTTCAAAGTTGTTAATTCTTTTTTTAAAATCCACATAAGAGAAGTATCCGACTCCTTTATTGCATGACTCTTATCATAAAACGCACGGCGATAAGTTATTCAACTTGTCTTAGTAGGTGGTATAGCTTGGCCAGTAGTTAAAGAGTAGCTGCATCAAACTCTTTGGATATTTGCATTATTTTGTAGTACATACATATTTCTGGTCCGGATCATTATATTTTACCTGTATGAAATCAATTAATATTATTCAGGTTTAGCGTAGATGGGTTTGCAATTGAAGCCCCTTTTTCTCATTCAATTATGGTGCTACTTTTGGGTTCAGCTGTAACTATATATATGAGCTCATTTTTCCCTCTAAATTTGTTTGGAATTTCCTATGATGCAAGTCAATATAAGTTGTCACGATAACATATTATCAAAGTTCAAATCCAATTAATGTTGCAGAGCTGTACATATAATCTGTTTATTTCAATTATTTCGGTAGCCTGATATCCCTTGTAATATTCAGTTTGAAGCTTTTGCTCTCTATGGGAATAGCCTGACTTCCATGCATGTTGAATTTGTTGAATCTGCAGGTATCTCGAAATGCTGACAGCCATCCTTCTTTTTTTGCTGTTTACAATATGGAGACTACTGAAATTGTTGCATTTTATCAGGTATATCTGAGGTTTAATGCAAGTGATGTACTTTCTGTCATGCAAAGTTCTCTCAGCCTTAACTGTTTTTGTTTCTTTCAGAACTCAGCCGATGAGCTTTATTTCTTGTTCGAGCTGTTCAGCGATCATTTTCATGTTTCATCCAAAAATTCATTACATATGAACTTTATGTCCTCACATTCAAACAACATCCATGCCCTCGAGCAACTAAGGTGCACAAAGAATAAAGCAACCAGTTTCTCTCAAGTAATGTTCTCCTGAACTGACAAGTTTTGAAGTGTTAAAAACTTATTGAAGTTTTGTGTTAGCTTATCTTATAAAAGATAATTGTTTTCAGAAAGTGTTAAAAAAAATATTTTTGAAGAACTACTTCAATTTTCCTTTTTTTTCCCCAACCAAATGCTACTGGGGAAGAGTTTTTAGTTTTAAATTCATGTTTTGATTTCCTAAATTTTATTGCACCTGTTTTTGAAAGAAACAAGACCTAAATTCTTTTGCTATATCTCATTTGTATTTTCTTAGTATGAGGAGCACGACAGTCTTTGTGCTTTGAAACTGATGGTATGGTGTTTCTGACTGCAGTTTGTTAAGAAGATGATGGCTTCCTTGCCTTTTAGTTGTCAGTCTCAGAGTCCTTCCCCATATTTTGACCAATCTCTCTTCAGGTTTGATGAGAAGGTCTGGTTCTAGAATTCAATCTATAATTATTATGCAAAACTATATAGGAAATCCATAACTGGAACTAAATATCATGACAAAGTTCATTTGAATCTCTGACGTGATGACCAGCTGAATGAATTGCATGAATGGTGTTCCCTCTTTTTGTTGGGTTGGGGGTGTATTCTAGTGTTTGAACTAGTTAGGTCGATTGCTGAACCTTATATAACTTTGACTCATTATCCTTTCCGTATGTCTTAATCAATTGGAAGAGTTAGTGGCTAAAAGTCTTTGATAGAACCCCAATCAAGGTGCTTTTTAATCATTTCTAACCAAACCATTTCTATGTCGGCCCCTGATGCATGCTGTTTTTCTGTTTGTTTTGAAGGTTATGCATAATACATAACTAAAGAAATGTTTAGAATCCATTACCTGATAAAACGATCTTTTCCAGCAAAATATATTCTTTCCCTTAGGTTCGGCTATAGCAGCAACTCCTGAATCTAGAGCTTATGATGGTCTTAGCAGTTTTAATATTAGAAAAAGAAAGAGTAGGGGTACATGCAAAATCTTCATTGAATACCTGGAAATTAGCTTAAGCATTACTTTGTCTTCTTCTTTGTTCAAGCTAGAGACATTCATAATACTAAGACTGAGATGCTATTGGGAAAATAAAAAATTCTTTATTAATTATGAACATTTGTTCCTGAAAATGATAGCAATCATCGTCCACATGTGGGGAATTAAATGGAATTACATTATTCAAATTTTCCGCTAACTCTCTTTTTTGGTGGGTTATAGNCCGCTAACTCTCTTTTTTGGTGGGTTATAGTTCCCTCTCTGACCCGTGAACATGCTGACTCTTTTTTTTTCCCCTTAAATTTGGTTTTGTATGAATTTGTCTTTACTTTCACCCACTTCCTCTCTATATATTTTGTTTTGGTGTGTAATATCCTCTCTCTCAATTTGATCACTCTCTATCAAGGAAAAAAATTCTTTTAATTTTGTGAAGGGAAAAAGGTCAAAAATGCCTCTGATTAACCGTGGGAAATAGAACAATTTTGCCCTCCATTTGAATTTGGTCCTAGATGTGTCCTTATCATTGGTGGACTGGTTCAGATTTTCCCCTCAACTATGAGAAGTAGATCAAATTTGACGTCCGTTTAAATTTGGTCCTAAATATGCTCTTATCGTTGAAGAACTTGCTCGAATTTGTCCATCAAAATTAACGGACCTTCAATATCTTATTTTTTCTCATTTAAAACATACTTATTTATTGAAATAGAATGCCACCTTGAAAGATAATAATCTTAACCCTAAAATTTTCTTGTAAAAACATTTAATCGAAGAAATTATACAAAGCGTAGAAGGTTAAAAGAATAGGGTTACATCTAATTTCTATATCATATTTCTGTCTTTCCTCCATGAAATATTTTTTACCCTCTTGACGTTTAACAACAACTAAATTGGACACAAATTTCGGGAAATCAAACATTTTTAATCTTCAAGAATTCAATATTGAATTGAAATTCTTAAATATATGAGATATAATTGAAAATAAATGAAGAAATTGAAAGGAGTTATTATGTACAATAGGCAAAATTGTTAAGTTTTTGATCGTGAAATTGCAATTTTGTCATGTCAAAAAGAAAAACATTGATAAAATATCAATTTTATTTCTGTTGAACTAAATTTATACATATGCGCATAATTGCAT
Organism: Datura stramonium; assembly: GCA_018107945.1. NCBI lineage: Eukaryota > Viridiplantae > Streptophyta > Magnoliopsida > Solanales > Solanaceae > Datura > Datura stramonium. The sequence continues at coordinate 120,646 of JACEIK010002053.1, read as the reverse complement.
AGAGAAGATTATTAGTTATCCGTTGAGAAAAAAGGAATATTTGGAAATATAAATATCTTTTTTTTTTGTACTATTAAGGAAAAAAAACATCTAAATATTCTTTTTCGTTTTTCCTTTATTTTTCTTTGTTCTTCCTCTTGTCATTTTAGAAAATAAAAGTGAAATAAACCTTTGACCTAAATTAAAATTGTTGATTGGAAAAATGTGAATTTTGTTAGTTTTGAGAGGCAAATATGAGCAAGTTCTTTAATGATAAGAGCATATTTGAGACCAAATTGAAACGGACGGCAAATTTATTCTAACTTTCCATAGTTGAAGGACAAATTTGAGCCATTCTATAACAATAAGGATATATTTAGGACCAAATTCAAATGCAGAGCAAGTTATTCTATTTTCAATAGTTGAAGGGAATTTTTGGTCCTTTCCTCTTTTATGAATACTATCATTATTTAGAGCAAGTTATGCTATTTTCAATAGTTGAAGGGAATTTTTGGTCCTTTCCTCTTTTATGAATACTATCATTATTTACACTTCTACGAATTTTTCTCCATAACACAAAAGAAAGTTCTTTTTGGTTTAGATGGTGTCCCAACAATCTATGGAAGAGACAAACAACTAATTGAAGATTTTTGACTTGATCACGTTAGGTTATGTCCCATGATAACCGAGCCCTTATTGATCCCAATAAACATTAGTTTGTTGGGTTATTGATCATTCATTGATGCAAAGGCTTGGATGTCGAGCCGAGCTCGATCGAGCTTTGTCAAATTATAAAGGAGCTCGAGCCCGAGTCGGCTCTTCAATGTTCAGTTCTACGCCATTAAAAAATTTAAGTTTATAACCAATTGGTTCATTAAGAAAAATATAAGTATTAGTAGTTTAATTTGGTGATTGCATTCAAGTGTAATTGAATTATATATATTATTCATCTAAATTAGAAATCAAAGTTAAATGACGTTAACTTAATATTAAACATAAAATAGAAATTTCAGGAAAAAAATAAAAATAAATCAATAATAAATATAAGAAATTTGTACAATATTAAATTTCTTTAATTTTTGTATTCTTAAACTTAAGATATTAAAATTACATTTTGCACCACCAATAAGATAGTCTTAAATAATGATGTCTATAAAAAATTAATTACAACAAATTAATTAAAGTACAAAATTATAAATTTGTTATAATAAGTAATAATTATTGAGTTAACATTTTGCTAATTTAATTAAGATTAATGGATGAATTTCAGTTTTAAAGCAATCATTACATGATCAAAATGAGTCAATCGAGCTTTAACTAAGCTGACCCGAGCTAAATTTTGACCAAAACCGAGCCGAGCCAAGCTCCAAGCTGGCTCAGCTCGTTGCCCAGGCATGGATACGTTTTAACTCGCCAAAGTTGGGTTCAACATGCCAATTTGACATTCTAGTATGGGTTAAGAGAGTTATCCATTGCGGATGAACATCTCATCTTATCTAACAATAAGCCGAATCATAGGCTTATCTTCTGCAACAGTGGATGGTATTTGGTAATTCATGAGAAAGTTGTAGGAGAGTATTTTTCTTTCTTTGCAGACTTCAGATCTAACTGCAGTTTTATTATTGCAACCATGTTGACAATGTTGAGAATCATTTCCAATTAGGTTACAGTTATTCCTTCATGTGCAATCTTCGTTTAATATCATTCTGATACTTCATCGAATTTTCGAGCGTGCTATTTCTTGCAGCAGTTTGTTGGACCTATTCAGTCTTATTTTCCTCATCTAAACCCTAACGTGCATATTTTGCTTAGTTGCAATCTACAAGTGTTGATTCTAAATACAAGTTTGGAATTTTTCTAGTGAGCCCTTTAAATTCCTGATGGACCTTCTATTGCAGCTTATTTCAGCTATTGACCGCCATAGACAGTCTACTGACCATCCAATCAAATTCATTTCTAGAAGACAACCTAATATCCTGAAATTCAAAATGAAGCCAGGTACCAACATTTTTTCTTTTAGAATTGTTTGACGAGCTTCATCTTCTGGTTGTAAAACTTGGCTTGTTTTCTTATGCTGCTTATTATTAATGTACATTTATTGTAACATCATGCTTATTATTAGGACCCGAAGCTGGCAGCACAGATGGGCGAACTAAGAAGATCTGTTCCTTCCTCTTCCACCCAACATTACCCCTTGCACTTTCTGTTCAACAAACCTTGTTTCTGCAGGCATCAGTTGTAAATATCCATTTTCGTCCATAATGTAAAAACCTATTTTATATGTTACCTATTTGTTTATAAGTTTCTCTTAATAACTTCTAGATTGAAATCAACCTAGAATGTGCAAATTGATTAAAACAGACCCGTAGATGCTAGTTTTCTTCTACCCCTACCTTTCCTTTGCCACAAACATCAGACAAACCCTTGATAGAGCGCCAAGAGGGTCAGTATGATCATAAGGATTTGTTCTTCTGTAAGTTGTTTATTAAAGCTTCTCTTTTCTTATGGATGTTCATTCAGATATTTATTTGTGAGGTAAAAAACTGATGAAGGTCCCTTTTTGGTTCTCTATATGAATGTTGTGAACTAGGTACACAAAATCCTTTTACTCGTTTCAGCTGCGTTAATTGCGTTTATTTGGGTGTTCAAGTCAGAAAGAAAGGAAGATAACATATAATTAGATTTGCCATTTGTTGTATTTCTAATACTGTGTTGAGCATTCCTTTTAGTTTCAATTAGAACAAATGTGGATCAAGGACGGGAGGTTCAGTAAGCACATTCGTGCAAAATTTGTGGTAGGAGTAATTTTTCATTAGTCACTTGTTTCTTTGTCAAAAAGTAGACTTCTAAGCCAAGAAATGGAATAATGTAAGTTCATTTAACTTTGGCCTTAAGTGACAATAAGTTAACCTTTACCCACATGGTATTCTTCCCAGAACATATTCTTGAGAAGAGATGCAGACAGAGGACTTCTTGCTCTAAGTATTTTATATTCTGCCATCTCAAAGTTAAGGTTAAGTCATATATGTAACGCTGCCTGTGTTATACAATTTGCTACTTGATATGGAAGTAAATTGACAAATACAGAGAAATCTGCAAAATTTTTTCTGGTCTTAAAAGGATAAAAGCAGTTTGTGACTGGGGTCAGACCTGGGTTTAGGATTTTGAGAAAATGAACATTTTCATTAACGGCTTCCCCTTGGGTGCATTATTATAAGG
>JACEIK010002053.1:86951-100058 GCA_018107945.1 Datura stramonium | reverse complement strand
GTTCCTATCATGGCTGCCTTACCAACTTCAAATCATATAAGATATATATTTCTTCTCATGTAATATATATATGTGTGTGTGTGTGTGTGTGAAAGTAAAGATTATTATTCATGAGTTTAACTTGCTTTTATACGGCATTGTCAGATCTGTCATTTAAACAATGTAAGCTTGAATCAATTTATACAAAATTTGTAAGATCTATCTCGTAATAAAAAGTTCTAAGTGAAAACGGTACTGTGATCTTTTCAGATCAACACTGTAGGTAGTATCCCTAAGCAACGATGGTTGAATTGCCGAAAAGGACTTAGTGGACTTACAGATGGTTATTTATAACCTTTGGATCATCTGAGTGAAGAATTTCTTGGAACAAGACTGGTCTAATCTTTAAGTATAAAATGAAGCAAAAATTCATTAATTTAACTATCATATTTGACTCTTCTATATATTATTAAGTTAAATACTTGAATATTTTTCTTTATGAAACTTAATGGTCTCTTGATCCGAGGACAGGAAGCATTAAAGTTATTATTGTTTTTCTAACTATTTTCTTGCAGATCTTGCTATGGCGTTCTTCCATCCTTTCTCCTCTTCCTGTAAAAACTCTTCTGCTTCTTTATATACCTCATCTTCTTCCATCTCCACCAATTCCAAGCTCAAAGAAGAGATTAGATTCTCCAATTTGGAGCAATCAATTGATGACTGGAAAGTCCCTAAGCACCCCAAGTCAACCATTTACAAATATTCAAAGTGGTCCTTGACAAGTGACTATCACATTTCGACTATTGAACAAACTATTCCTCTTGAGTCAGATCACGAGGATATCAAACTTCTAAATCCAAAGTCTATAGAAAAATATAGACGAAAGTACAACTATCTCCAATTCGGGTTAGTTCAAATTGCTACTAAGCCTCTCTCTAGAGAAGGTCTAGACACTTTACTTCTCCGTTGTTTCAAAGATTCAATGTTCTTAGACTTCAATGACTCCCTCCTAGGTATGGTAGAAACCAACCTTTGTAGTGGTCCAATTTATTTTGACTGCTTTCCAAATTTTACAGTGTCTCTTTGAGATAGGAATATCTTAGAATCTCTAACCTAAAGGTTAAGACATCCAATTATAGGACCAAATTTGGATCTTTCCCTATAGCCATTATCTATAGGATTCAATATAAGGCTATGAGTTCGGCCTTCAATACTGGAGCCATGAGAACCTTAAATAAAGGTGAAACAATTCTTTTCCAAATTGATCTACAAAGATCTCACTTATCAGTTCCTAGACCCATTTCTTGGAATCAGATAAACCTACCCCAAAATTGGTTATAGCAAGATGCAACACCAGCATAAAAATTAGAGAATACTACTATTTCTCAAATCCAACAGTTCTCGAGTGGAGCTGTATCCATCTCCTTCCAAAGATCTCTTAGCCAAATAGTCTCTATCACCTATTCAACACAATCTAAAATTCAAACTGCTAGGCACTCAGTTTCTTCATTCCCCTCTAGAGTTGAGACGGTTAACTTTGAATCAAGAATCCCTCAAGACACATATTCGGTGAAAACTCCTCCTGCAACTGAGGTTAATGATGACCAACCCCACTCCCCTACTTACTCATCTCTAGGTGGTGAACTAGAGTTTTGATGCAAGATTTTCAAATTGATAAAGGAACACTTCGGAAAGAGTTCTATTCTTTGAGAAATATTTGAAAAGAACTTTGTTTTTTAAACGCTTTCAAAATGATGAAAGAAAAAGCCTTCAAGAAATTTATTATGAAATTTTAAATTCTGTCCAAAAACAAATTAATTTCTTTGATTGGTTTTAAGCCTATGTTGATTATCATGTAGTACCCCGAAAGTGCCTAAGATTAGACCCGAGATAAAAAATGAAAGTTGACTGAAAACTAAGAAAAATGTTGCAGGACAGATGACCCAACGGATCATTGGTCCAACCAATGACCTATTGGAAGTAGTTGTGGGGAAATGCAGGTCTAGTGACAGTGGAAACAACGGGTGATGTAACGACTCGTTGTTGGGAACAACGAGTCGTTGTTTGTAAGCGTGATGGGTATTGGACTTCGACATTAGGGGATATGACGGGTCATCCCATGACGCGTTGTAAGATGTAATGAGTCGTGGTTTGGGTTGTCAATATTTTCCAGTGGACCTAACGGAAGCTAACCATGACTCATTGGAGGAAACAACGAGTCGTGTGAGGCTCGTTGTGGGAGAAGTGCAGAATCTGAAGGGGGCAACCAACGGTCGAATCAACGACCCATTGGATGAAAGGAAGGCTCATCCTGTTAAGTCATAGGTTGAACCCGAAATCAAGAACTTGGCAGTGCAGGTGACGGACGGATACCACGAGTCGCTGTATCCACCAAAGACTCGTTGGTACGCCCCTTAGTTCGCCAAGTGCATATTTTTCAAGGTATTTCATTAAGAGTATTTTCATCATTCATACGCTCTAAGGTCATAAACTATGTCATTTTATGTTATTTTCTGATTGTATTAAGATAGGTTAAAGCCTTCCTAACCTATTCATTCTCATGCATGCAAAGTTAGGAAAATTTAAAGGTGATCAAGCTAGTTTTCAGGGTCTTCTTCATCAATTTCCCTTGGGCTTCCGAAGAGTGTTGAAATTTGATTCCTTCCAGTTATGTAGGGTTATGAATGGGTGTTTTTGTTCACACCCATGTCCAATCTCTCCTAATTCATGAAATTTGATAAAAACCTTATGGGGTTTTAACTTAAATCTTGTGGAATTCTAATGATCTACCAATGGGTTATTATATTTCATGATTTACATCATATTTTATAAATTATGATCAGATTCTACAGCTATTTTGATTATAAAATTATTGATTTCAATTTCTACTAAATTAAGCCTAATTATGTATGATCTATGATGAATCGAGTTAATGAATTTTACTTGAATTGTTGATATTCACAAACCTATCATGATTTATGATTTGACATATGGATTTACTCAAATACCCATTATGATTTGATGATTTGCAATGTATATGTATGATCTACAAGTATGCATGAATTTCATGATTTATGAATTATGTTTTTACCAACTCACGGGCCTTATTTCATGGCTAGTTCACGTATTTACAAGCATGTTTATGATTATCATAATTTAACTAGTCCATTAATCTCATACATATTATACTATGAGCACTATATATGTTTTGGGAGTAGTATTTAACACCGAGTAGGTTCGGGGCATAGGTTCTGCCCCGGATCTCATAACTACGTGTCACTGTAGGACATGTTGGGACCTCCCTTGTGACTGTCCCCTGGCCCAAATGGCCCCTTTTCATGGTGATATCACGCCTTTCTTGGTTCTACCCTTGGCAAGGTAGGAACGCCCTCCCAACTAGGGTTACAAGTCGGGATCCATGTGTGCTTGTATGGAGTATGTCGGTTAAGAGAATGTCCCGCTGTGCCTCATGATTTATGCATGTTTATGATTATGTATATTGGCTCAAGTCATGTTCAATAAAGCTTTTTTCTTATGATTATGATTACGACCTTGAGCCTTATGTTATATTACGATATTTATGTTATGAGCATGTTGCCCTACTCTTATGATCATTTATGAGTTTTATATATTTTAAAATGTCCATTTTACCTACCTTGCATACTCGGTACATTCCGCGTACTGACCGCATACTTTCTATGTTGTATCATGTCATGATACAAGACTAGGCTCTTAGGCTCATCCCCATCAGTAGTCCATTCAGAGTTAGCTTCCAGCCCTTGTGGTGAGTCCTCATGTTCCGAGGGCCATATGTTCAAATAGTGATATTTCTTTGTTTTAGTTTTTCTAGGTTAGTTGGGGATGTTATCCCATCAGCGTATCTGATATGATAGAGGCTTTCAGACTAATTGTAGTACTCAACTGACATGTATTTTACTACGTTCCGTCTATCATGCTATGTTATGCTACATTTATGTTTCCGCTATATCATATGTTTAGTATTCCACTTTAAGTGATATGAAGTTAGATGAATATTCATGCCATGTATCGACTTGGAGTCTTTTGGTGCTCCTTGTCCATGTTACGATTTGGGTCTACGTTCGAGTCGTGAAAAACTTGGTATCAGAGCAGTAAGTTTGAAGTGTCCTAGGGTGTCTGAAAGCCACGTTAAGTAGAGTCTTTTTCATGGGTGTGAAGCGCGCCACACTTATGACGAAGAGGCTACGAGACGTTTAGGAAATGTTCTCTTCTTTCATGATCTATATCATGCGATGAAAAGTCTTTCTATCCTTATAATTCATGCTATTCGCGATTGCAGAATCATGGCTTCTCGAAGAACAAATGGTAGGAGAAATGGAAATGGTGAAGGCCATGAGGATGGCAATGGACATGGGCGTCAGCAAGCCCCACAAGTTTAGGAGCACTAGGCACCAGAGCCAGTTGCCCACGCTGAGTCTCGGGTAGCTATCCAGATGCTGGTGCAGGCCTTGACCTCTCGGGTCAATCAGCAGGCCGTTGCACATATTCCACAAAATGGCAATGCGGCAGCGGCTCGGGTAAGAGATTTCTTGAGAATGAACCCTCTGGAGTTCCTTGGGTCCAAGGTAGATGAGGATCCGCATGAATTCATCGATAAGATTCTAAAGATCACCTAGGTTATGGGGCTGACAAATGGAGAGTGTTGATTTTGCCTCCTATCAGCTGAAAGGGGTCGCGCGTATATGGTTCAAGAATTGGAGAGATGCTAGGGCAGTGGGGGTAGGCCCTATAGGTTGGGAAGAGTTTCACGCGACATTTTTGGATCGGTTCTTCCCTCATGAGACGAGGGAACTAAAGGCGTCCGAGTTTTTAAACCTGAAGTAGGGTGATATGTCAAGTACGCTTTTGAGTTCACCCATTTATCCAAGTATGCATCAGAGTTGGTGGCAGACCAGAGGGCTTGAGTGATCCGATTTGTACATGGAGTGGCGGACTACCTGGATAAGGATTGTAGGATCTTCATGTTGCATTGGGATATAGATTTTCCCTGCATAGTGTTGCATGCCCAACAGATGGAGTTAGTGTATCGGAGGTAGAGAGAGGCCAAGAGGGCCAGGATAGACAATTATGGGACTTCTCAGGCTAGATGGGGGGGGGGGGTGGTGGACAGTGCCAACAGTCTCAGAACAGGTTTTTTTCTCCAGCACCGTCGTCAGCTAGAAACCTTTTAGATTAGGAGGGGATCAGAGGAGCAGGGCTGCAGATTCGAGAGGCCAGGGTGGCATGCATATAGAGCGCACTTTCCCAGCTTGTGCAGGGTGTGACAAGAGTCACCCAAGAAGGTGCCTAGTTGGCGTGGATTTACGCTTCGGTTGTGGCAAACCCGAACACCGACTCAAGGATTGCCCTTCGGCCAGATCAGGGGGCGACGGAGCCCGTATGCCAGCCGCTAGTTCAACTTCTCCATTAGCACATCCCCCTCAGGAGGATGCCTCGACTAGTTAAGCCGACGGTCAGTGCCATAACAGGTTCTATGCCCTTGCGACCCGTCAGGAGCAGGAGATGTCACCAGATGCGGTTATTGGTATGTTACAGGCGTTTTATCTTGATGTTTACGCTTTGTTAGATCTAGGAACTACCTTGTCTTTTGTGACACCTTATATTGCTAATAGCTTTGGAGTTAGTCCCGAGACTCTGTTAGAACCATTGTCAGTTCTACTCCTATATGTGAGTCGGTGGTAGCTAGGCGGGTGTATAGAGGATGCCCGATCACTATATTGCATAAAGTCACCTCCGCAGACCTTGTAGAGTTAGCTATGACTGACTTTGATATTATTCTTGGCATGGACTGGTTGTATGCATGTTATGCTTCTGTTAATTGTAGAACCCGTGTAGTGGAGTTCCATTTTCTGGGTGAGTCAGTTTTGGAGTGGAAGGGTAGTTCGGCCGTGCCTATAGGTAGTTTCATTTCCTATCTTAAGGCCAAGAAGATGATCTCCAATGGTTGTATGTATCATCTAGTTATGGTTAGGGATGTTGAGTTCGAGACCCTGCCTATCCAATCAGTTCCCATAGTGCATGAGTACCCAGAAGTGTTTCCTGATGATTTACCAGGTGTTCCTCCCGAGAGGGAAATTGATTTTGGTATTGACCTTTTTCCCGACACACAACCTATATCTATTCCTCCTTACAAGATGGCTCTAGATGAGCTAAAGAAGTTAAAGGATCAGTTGAAGGACTTGTTAGATAAGGGTTTCATTAGACCGAGCAAGTCTCCGTAGGGTGCACCAGTCTTGTTTGTCCGAAAGAAGGATGGTTCCCTTCGGATGTGCATTGACTATCGACAATTGAACAAGGTCACCGTCAAGAACAGGTATCCTCTACCCAGGATTGATGATTTATTTGACCAGCTTCAGGGTGCCAAGTGTTTCTCAAAGATAGATCTCAGATCTAGGTATCATCAACTCAGAGTTTGGGAGTGCGATATCCTGAAGACAGCCTTCAGGATGCAGTATGGTCATTATGAGTTTGTAGTTATTTATTTTGGACTAATGAATGCTCCTGCAGCTTTCATGGACTTGATGAACAGGGTGTTCAAACCATATTTGGATATGTTCGTGATTGTGTTTATCGATGACATCCTGATATACTCTCGGAGCGAGGAGGAGCATGCCACACATTTGCGAATAGTGCTTCAGACCCTCAAGGATCGCCAATTTTATACTAAATTTAGCAAGCTCGAGTTTTGGTTGAACTCCATAGCATTTTTGGGCCATGTGGTAACAAGTGAGGGTATAAAGGTGGATTCTCAGAAAATAGAAGCGGTAAAGAATTGATCTAGACCGATGAATCCTTTGGATATTCAGAGTTTCTTGGGTTTAGCTGGCTACTATCAGAGGTTTGTTGAAGGTTTCTAATTTATTGCAGCACCTTTGACCAAATTGACCCAGAAGAAGGTGAAGTTCCAATGGTAGGAGGCTTGTGCGAAGAGCTTCCAAGAGTTGAAGACTCGACTTACTAAAGCACCGGTGTTGACCCAACCCGAGTGTACCGATGGGTTCGTGGTGTATTGTGATGCTTCAAGAATCAAACTTGTAATACCCCGAAAGTGCTCAAGAGTAGACCCAGGAGTTAAAAGTTGAAAACTATTGAAACTGGGAAAAACATCACAGAATGAGAGGTGTAACAACTCGTGGTTGGAAACCACGAGCCATTGTTACCATTCATGGTTTTAGGAGTCCGGGAGGCAGTGGAAGCAATGACTGATGTAACGACTCGTTGTGGGGAACAACGAGTCATTGTTTGTAGTCGTGGTGAGAGATGGACTTTAGCATTTAGGGAAATAATGAGTCATCCAATGACCCGTCATGAGTAACAATGACTCATTTTCTACATTGTAAAATTTGCAGTGGACGTAACGGATGGACACCATGACTCGTTGGAGGAATCAACAAGTCATGTTGAGACTCGTTGTGAGGAAGTTCAGAAATTTCAGAGGGGCAAGCAATGATCGATTCAACGACCTGTTGGACCAAAGGACGAGTAGTCCTGTCTAGACGTTGTTTGATTCTAGAAGCAAGGCCTGGACAGTGCAAACGACGAGCCATACCACGAGTGGTGGTAGCTTCCAATGACTCATTGGTACGCCCATTGGTTAACCTATGCAGATTTTCAGGCTAAATTCCTTAAGGGAATTTTTGACCTTTCCATGCTATAAGGCCCTAAACTACGTCGTTTCATGTATTTTCTAGGCATTTTAAGATAGGTTAAGTCCCTATTGCATAGGTCATTCCCCTGCATGCATGTTAAGATAAATTTTGGAGAGATCAAGTTATTCCTTAAGCTTTTCCCTATCAATTCATCCTTGGGCATTCAAGAACTTTAGAATATGATCTTACCCAGGTATGTAAGCTTATAAATGGGTGTTTTCGTCCACACCCATGCCCATTCTATATTAATTCATGAAAATCTATCAAAAAATCTTATGGGGTTTTAATTCAAATTTTGTGAAAATCTAATCATTTGTTAATGGGTTTTTATGATTTATGATTTACATTATATTTTTATTTTGATCAGATTTTACAATTGTTTTACTTATATAAATTATTGATTTCGATTTCTACCAAATTAAGCCTAATTATGCATAATCTATGATGAATCGGTTTATGATCTACTCTTAAATTATGGATATTTACAAATCCAACATGATTTATGATTTGAAATATGGATTTATTCAATTACCCATCATGATTTGATAATATACAAGTTATATGTATGATCTACAAGTATGCATGAACCCTATGATTTATAAATCATGTTTTGGCCGACTCACGGGCCTCGATTCATGGCTATTTCATGTATTTACAAGAATTTTTATGATTATCATGATTTAACTAGCCATTAATCTAATTCATGTTATACTATGAGCACTATATATATGTTTTGGGAGTAGTATCGAACACCGAGTAGGTTCGTGGCCTAGGTTCTGCCCCGGATCTCATAAACTACGTGTCACCGTAGATATGTTGGGACCTCCCTTGTGACTTCCCTAGCCCAAATGGCCCTTTTCATGTGTGATCACGCCTTTCATGGTTCTACCCATGGAAAGGTACAAATACCCTCCCGACTAGGATTACAAGTCTGGCGTTATGTGTGCTCATATGGGGTATGTCGGTTAAGAGAATCTGCTACTATTCTGCATGATTTATGCATGTTTATAATTACGTACTTTGGCTCAAGTAATGTGTATTATGTCCTTTCTCTTATGATTATGATTACGATTGTATTACGAATACTTTGAAAACCTTGAGCCTTATGATATGTTATGTTATGATATTTATGTTATGAGCATGTTGTCCTACTCTTATGATGTTTTATGATCTTTTAGATATTTTAAATGTCCATTTTACTCACCTTGCATACTCGGTACATTCCACGTACCGACCGCATACTTTCTATACTGTATCATTTTATGATACAGGACCCGGTTCTTAGGCTCATCCTCACCTCTAGATCATCTTAGAGTTCACTTCAGCTTATTGGTGAGTCCTCATGTTCCAAGGTACGTCATGTCATACATTTATGTTATTTTATGTTTCAGTCTTGGCCGGGTTAGTTGGGGCTATTTTCCCATCAACCTATCGTATGTAGTAAAGGCCTTCAGAAAGTATGTAGTACTCAAATTATGCATATGTTCAGAGATTTCTGACGTTATGATATGCTATTATTATGCCTATGTTTTTGCTATCCCTTATGTGTAAATCTTTCGCTTTCCTTGAATGTATTAGATGTACGCTCACGCCATGGGTTGACTCAGAGTCTTTCGGGGCTCCTTGTCTCGTGTTTACAATCGGTCTACTCTCGGGTCGTGACAAACTTGGTATCAGAACATTAGATTTTGATTTGTCCTAGGGTGTTTGAAAGCCGCGTTAAGTAGAGTATTTTTCATGGGTTTGAAGCGCGCCACACCTATGAAGAAGAGGCTACGAGATGTTTAGGAAATGTTCCCTTATTTCATAATTTATGTCGTGCGATGAAAAGTCTCCCTATTCTTATAACTCGTGCTATACGCATGTGCATAATCATGCCTTCTTAGAACAACGATGGAAGTCATCCAGCGCCACCAACTCCAATGGATTCCATGTACTTTTCTGATACGGAGCTCAGAGCCGCTCTCAGAGTATTGATGCGAGCTATGATCACCCAGCCTAACCAGCAGGCTATCACACCAATGAACCCTATCGACGAGGCAGTAGCTACTAAGATTTAAGGACTCATGAAGGAGAGCCCACCGGAGGTTGGTGACTCGAGTGTGGTTGGGGAGTGTAGAGGGAACAAGAGGGGAAAAAAGAAGACCAGAGCCAGAAACCTTAAGAGATCCCAACAAGGGTTGAGTAGTGGGAGTCACTCTCAAATCCGTTAGAAGTCTCTAGTCTAAGCTCGGGGATACAAGCCTTGGGTGAGGGAGATTACCTTCCCAAATTACGGATGCTACGGGAAGCACCACCAAGGGAAGTTTGCTTTTATTATGGCATACTCGATCATAAACACAGGGATTACGCTGTAGCCAAGCGAGATGGTCAGAAAGGCCGTGTTCCAAATCCTCCTCCATCAGCTCCAACAAATCGCTCACCTTAGCAGCACAGGTTATCAAGAGCGAGTGGTGGCCAACCGGAGATGTAGTCTCAGGTATGTTATAAGTTATTCCCTCGTACCTATCATGATTGTTAGTTCCAAGGACTACTGTAAGAGGTACAATTCCCTTTGAGCATTTTAAGATGAGATTTATCACATGGGAGGTGAGGAAATGGTAAGTTGAGGGCCCAGTCATGTCTTGAGGTTTCTAGTAAGGAAGTCCTATGGATAGCATTCGGGGTAGTCCCTCCTTTTTCTTTAGATGTTCCCTTATGTATCACTCGATGCTACGCTCGACTCGCGCTTACGTTCAGAACCCTAAGATGACAGGCAACCCCGTCCATCAGTGATCCCAATATTACCGTTTCATTTCATGTCATGACCCTTGTTATGTATGTGAAACCATGTTTCTTAGCATGCTCAACACTATGAATTCAGTCCCCAAAGTTTGTTCTATCGGCTCATGAGATGGTGATAGTATATGCCAAGATTAGACTTACACGATTCGTGCTCATGAATCCCTTACTCTAAACCCTAAGGATGTTCCCATTATGAAAATGCTGGTTAAGATGTGTACGTTCATGGTAACTCTCTATCCCCGCCATAAATGTTGGACCTAGTACAGGAAGCCCAGTTATTAACCAAGCCTGGAAGTGCAACAAGCCACATGGTCATTTTGTGATTGTTGATCCGTTTTCCTAGGATGAACCTTTTCGTATCATTACTCGTTGTTCATGACTTGCGAAAGTGGAATACTTAGTTCCGAGATGATTTAATGAAGATTGGGTGAGACGTTCGATTTTTGAAGGGTTTGAAGTTTGAGGGTTGACCAAAGTTAACAATCTAAGTTGTCAAGCTCAAATTTGGATTCTGAAAGCTTGATTAGTTTCGGATGGTGAGTTATGATTTAGTTGGGTAGTTTGAATGAATTATGAGGTGATTAGAGATTGATTTGAACCTTGGGTTGCATTTATAAGTTTTAAGGAAGCTAGATATGACCATGGTAAAGTCAGGGTCAAGCAACTTTATGTGGGCAACTTGATGCTTCCAACCTGTCCAGAGTGGGTTTTAGGATTGGAATGCGTATTTGAGTTGTGATCAGAGAATTTCGGATGAAATTCGGGTGAAATAGAGTGCACTGCGTATTTTTCATGATCGTAGGCATAAAAGATGGAGACTTAGGGGTTGGGCACCTCAGAATTCTTGACAGGAATTTTAGGAGTTCATTTGGTCGACTCAACCGATAGTAGTGTGGTAGTTCGGGATAAATCAGAATCGTCCTTGGTTACTGATGTGAAAGCTAGACAAGATGAGGATTCGATTTTGGTAAAGCTGAAAAAAGCCGTATGAAGTCAGAAGGTAGAGGTTTTCTCCCAAGGGGGAGATGGTGTGCTTCGATACCAGGGTCACCCATGTGTCCCAGAAGTTGATGATTTGAGGAGCCGGATATAGCATGAGGCACATGGATCCAGGTATTCCATCCATTCGGGTTCCGCCAAGATGTATCAGGATTTACGAGAAATCTATTGGTGGGATGGAATGAAGAATGATATTGCAGAATTCATAGCCAGATGCCCGAACTATCAGCAAGTAAAGGTTGAACATCAAAGGCCGGGAGGAGTACTTCAGGATATCAACATTCCTACTTGGAAGTGGGAAGAAATTAATATGGATTTCATCATAGGAATTCCTGGTACTCATCGACACTATGATTCTATTTGGGTGGTGGTAGACAGGTTGACCAAGGCTGCACATTTCCTACCGGTGAAAACCACAAATTCAGCGGATGATTATTCCAAGCTATATATCTGGGAGTTGGTTCGATTATATGGAGTGCCCTTGTCTATTATTTCAGACCAAGGTACTCAATTTACCTCTCAGTTTTGACGGTCTTTTCAAAAAGGTCTTGGGACTTAGGTTAAACTCAACACAACATTTCATCCGCAAACGGATGGTAAAGCGGAGCGGACAATTGAAACTCTTGAAGACATGTTGAGAGCTTGCGTGATGGACTTTAAAGGTAGTTGGGATGATCACTTGCCCCTGATCGAGTTTGCTTACAATAATAGCTATCACTCCAGTATCCAAATAGCACCGTTCGAGGCTCTATATGGGTGGAGATGTAGATCGCCTGTCGGATGGTTTGAGGTTGGTGAGGTAGCTATGATAGGGCCATATTCGGTTCATGAGGCTATGGTGAAGGTTCAGTTGATAAGGGGCAGGCTGAAAACCGCTCAGAGTTGTTAAAAGTCATATGCTAATGTGAGGAGGAGAGAGTTGGAGTTTGAGGTGGACGATTGGGTATTTCTGAAGGAATCTCCCATGAAGGGATTCATGCAGTTTGGGAAGAAAGAAAAACTCAGTCCCCATTATGTTGGTCCCTACCGGATTATGAGAAGAGTTGGTAAGGTAGCATATGAGTAGGACTTTCCCTCAGAGTTATCTTCCGTGCATCCTGTGTTACATGTATCGCTTTTGAAGAAATGTTTGGGAGATCCATCTTGAGTAGTCTTGGTGGACAGCGTTGGTGTAAAAGATAGCCTTAGCTATGAGAAAGTTCCGGTGGAAATATTGGATTGTCAGGTTCGGAGGCTAAGGAACAAAGAAGTAGTGTTACACCCTGGAAAATTTTTGGAAATTATTTGATGTTCGTATTCTATGTTAAGGGAAGTACGGGTTTGTATATTGATCGTAGATGACAAGGGAAATGTGTATGAATGGAAAAACAAAGAGTATGTAAAGTTTATAAATTAGGGTCAACTTTAAATGACCATATCTCCAAATATATAATGAATTAGAAGCCCCACGACCTATAAAATTAAAGAACTTTGAGTCTAGTTTTCAGAACATCAAACGTCTCATCAATCGGAGTTCGAAATAAAAAGTTATAGGTGTTTTATGGTAGCACTATCGGGAAGTGACATGGCCACCGCCCTAAAAACGGCCACCACCCGAACACCTTTATATTTTATGTTTTTGGTTATGAAATCATTTTCAAATTTTCCAGGTTTGAGG
>JACEIK010002053.1:67880-78154 GCA_018107945.1 Datura stramonium | reverse complement strand
CTTAACCTTAACTCTTTTAATTACTTATTCTAGAAAAATGGACAATCTGAAAATCCTATAACGCAGTAAAGTACAACACAAGTACTTCACACAGTACTATAGCAATCATTTCACAACAAGGATAGAGTCAATTACACCAGATATATACGACACAAATCATAAAACAACAACTAAATCAATAAAGGTACCTTAATTGCATGGTCTGAGCTAAGCCTGGAACAAATGAGGATATTTGGATCTCATATCATCTTTGGCTTCTCAAGTCATCTCTTCTCTATTTCTGTTCCTCCACAATATCTTAACATAAGCGGCATCTTTAGTTCTCAACCTGCGAACCTTTCGATCCAATATAGCTACTGGAACCTCTTCATAGTCTAACTCCTCAGTGACTTGGACATCCTCGACTTGCAAAATTCGGGATGGATCCCCTATGCATTTCCTTATCATTGACACATGGAAGACTAGGTGAACTGACTCTAATTAGGAAGGCAGATCTAACTCGTATGCCACCTGGCCTATTCTCCGGAGAATTTGGTATGGTCCAACAAACCTTGGGCTGAGCTTGCTCTTTTTACCAAATCTCATCACGCCCTTCATCGGTGAGACTTTTAGGAACACCCAATCACCTACTTCAAACTCCAAGTTCCTACGTCATACATTACCATACAATTTTTAGCGTCTTTGAGCCGTCAGTAGGCATTCTCTGATGAGCTTTACCTTCCCTTCTGACTGATGGACTATATCTGGCCCAATTAATCCTGATTCTCCTATCTCGAACCAACCAAACGGGGACCTGCATTTCTGCCCATATAAGGCCTCATAAGGCGCCATCTGGATTTCTGAATGGTAACTGTTACTGTAAGCAAATTCAATAAGCAGCAAGTGCTCATCCCAGTTTCCCTCGAAGTCTAGCATGCACGCCCGTAACATATCTTCAACTGTCTGAATCATACGTTTTTCTTGCCCGTCGGTTTGAGGATGGAAGGCTGTACTTAGATTAACCTGTGCCCCCAGACCCTTCTGGAAGCATTGCCAAAATTTAGCTATGAACTGCGCCCCTCTATCAGAAATAATTGATACTGGAACACCATGCAATCAAACAATCTCCCTGATATATAATTTAGCATAGTCTTTGGTTGAGAAGGTAGCCCTGACTGGCAGAAAAAGGGCTGACTTTATCAACCTATCAACAATCACCCAGATAGAATCAAATTTACGCCTGGTACGAGGTAACCCTATTACAAAATCCATATTAATTGCCTCCAATTTCCCCATAGGCACTGCTATTTCCTGTGTCAATCCACCGGGTTTTTGATGTTCATCCTTCACCTATTGGCAATTAGGACATTGTGCTACAAATTCTGCTACCTCCTTTTTCATTCTCGGCTACCAGTAAATTTTTTTATATCATGATACATCTTTGTTGAACCTGGATTAAGAGAGTAACGGGAATAATGTACCTCGCCCATAATCTGCTGGTGAAGTCCTGCCACATCCGGCACACAAAGACGACCCTTATACCTTAAAACTCTGTCCTCAATTACCTTGAAATTTGCTATTTCCCCTCGCTGAGCCTTATTTCTGAGCTGAACTAGGATAGGGTCTTCGTATTGTCGTTCTTTCACCTATACAACCAATGATGATACTGCAGTATTCTTAATTAGTTCTCCGCTGTCTCCTGAGTCTACTATACAGACGGACAAACTGGCTAACTGATGCAGTTCTCCAGCTAGTTCCCGTTGTTCTGGCTTCAGGTATACTAAAATCCCCATGGATTTACGGCTGAGGGCATCTGCTACAACATTGGCTTTCCCTGGATGACATAAGATATTCACATCATAGTCTTTCAATAATTCTAACCAGCGGAGCTGCAGCAAATTCAACTCTTTCTGTGTGAATATATACTGGAGACTCTTATGATTAGTGAAAACATATACTTGGACACCATATAGATAGTGCCTCCATATTTTCAAGGTATGAATTACTGCCGCCAATTCCAGATTGTAGGTAAGGTAATTATTTTCATGCTTTCTTAACTGTCTTGAAGCGTAAGCAATTACCTTGCTATGCTGCATCAGAACACATCCTAACCCGACACCCGAAGCATCATAATACACTGCATAACCCTCTGACCCATTTGGCAAAACTAATACTGGTGCTGATGTCAACCTGTTTTTAAATTCTTGAAAACTCTGTTCACATGCTTCAGTCCAGTGAAATTTGGCTGCTTTCTGAGTTAACTTAGTTAAAGGTGCTGATAAAGTGGAAAACCCCTCAACAAATCTTCTATAATATCAAGCTAACCCGAGAAAACTACGTACCTCAATCGGAGTTGTCGCTCTAGTCCATGTCTTTATAGCCTCGATCTTTTACGAGTCCACCTGGATACTAGCTTCTAACACAACGTGACCCAGAAAGGCTACTGAATTCAGCCAAAACTCACACTTAAAAAACTTTACATATAACTGACGTTCCCTGAGAATCTAGAGTACTGTTCACAAGTGATCCCAGTGTTCTACTTCTGATGGGGAATATACAAAAATGTTGTCAATAAATACTATAAAAAAAGTTCAGGTATAGCCTAAAGATGTTGTTCATCAAGTCCATAAACACTGTTGGAGCATTCGTCAATCCAAAGGACATGACTAAGAATTCAAAGTGTCCATACCTGGTCCTGAAAGTGGTTTTTGGAATATCTCTCTCCCAAACTCGAACCTGATGATACCCAGATCTTAAGTCAATTTTTGAGAAGCACTTTGCCCCATGTAACTAGTCAAAACAAGTCATCTATTCTGGGAAGCGGGTACTTATTCTTGATAGTGACTTTATTCAACTGCCAGTAGTCTATACACATGCTGAGGAGCCATCCTTCTTTATCACAAATAGAACTGGTGCTCCCCACGGTGAAGTACTCAGCTTGATGAAGCCCTTATCTAACAGATCTTTGAACTGTTCCTTCAATTCTCTAAGCTCAGCAGGAGCCATTCGGTACGGAGGGATAGATATAGGCTAAGTACCTAGTAATAAGTCAATTGAAAAATCGATCTCCCGTTCTGGGGGAATACCAGGAAGTTCACCTGGAAATACATCTAGAAATTCATTGACTATTGGAACAGATTGAAGAGTCGAAGATTCTATTCGAACATCTTGAACTCTGACAATATGATAAATACATCCCTTTGCAATCAATTTTCTCGCCTGAAGATAGGAAATAAACCTACCCTTTGGCGTGGCTGCACTACCTTTCCACTCCCATACTACCTCCCCTGGAGAGTGGAATTGGACAATCTTGATCTAACATTCTACATTGGCATAACATGGTGCTAGCCAATCCATACCCATAATTGCATCAAAGTCAATCATCTCTAATTCTACCAAATCTGCTAAAGTCTGGCGACCAACAACCTCTACTGTGCACCCCCGGTAGACTCTCTTAGCTCTGATGGAATCACCAACAGGTATGGACACCAAAAAATGTCGCCGAAGCAATTCCGGCGTGATACCAAACTTTCGGGCCACTAATGGTGTGACATAGGACAAAGCGTAACCTGGATCTATCAAAATATAAATAAAATGAGAGAAAATGTCCAGCATACCAGTCACAATATCCGGTGATGACTCTGACTCCTATCGTCCCGGTAAAGCGTAAGTGTGATCCAGACCGGTGCCTGAGCTGGATGCCCCTGGTGTGCCTCGGCCTCTGCCGGCTGAACTTGAGGGTCTACGCCCTGCTGGAGATGCTAGGGCACGTGACCCTACTGAAGATCTATCCTGTCGGTCCTGACCACCCGGACCCCTGACTGGATAGTCTCTCATCATGTGATCCTCTTGTCCACAAGCATAGCACGTCGTAGAACCATACTTACAGGCTCCAAGATGACAGCGACTGCAAATAGGGAAAGGTGGAACAGTGAGTCTACTCTGCTCTGACCCTCTCTATTTCTGTGGACTCGATAGTCGTGAACTCTCGCTGGGTCCTGACTGCCCCCGATGACCAGGTATGCCACTCTGCTGCTGTTGTGAAAGTGGGGGTCTGGGTGGTCTGTCTGACAGTCGTGTCCTGGGTCCGCCCTGAGACTCTGCCTGAGTATCACTAGGTCTAGACCTGCGGTGCTGCTCCTGGCTTCCCCTTTCTATCGTTTGTTGTCGCTGACTGATCCTTTCTATATTTTGAGAAATCTCCNGTATCACTAGGTCTAGACCTGCGGTGCTGCTCCTGGCTTCCCCTTCTATCGTTTGTTGTCGCTGACTGATCCTTTCTATATTTTGAGAAATCTCCTGGATACGGGCGATATCCATGTCCTCTCGCAGAGTAGCCGTAACACGGGTCTCCACATACTCTGGAAGCAGCCCCATAATGAACCGATGAACCCGAGATGGCATAGTGTCAACGAAAGCTGGTGCATATCGGGCTAAGGAGTCAAATCTCATAGCGTACTCCCGAGCACTCATTGAGCCCTGCTCCAGGTGCAATAATTGATCAACTCGGGCCTGTCGGATTTCTCACGGCAGATAATGATCCAGGAAGGCCTCTGAAAAACTGGACCAAGTCGGAGGGGGAACATCTCCACCTCGAGACCTCTCCCAACTCTCGTACCATAATATTTCTATGTCCCATAGCCGGAATACCGCCAACTCAACCGACTCCATGCATTACCCTGAAGATCCGCTGCAACTGGTCCAAGAAGTCCTAAGGGTCCTCGTCTCGATCCGTCCCTGTGAAATGTGGGGGACTCATAGCGAGGAACTCTCGCACCCTCAAACTACCGGTCCTACCGAAGACTCAGCAACCACGGGCGCCATTGGCTGTCGCTGCGTAGCCATCATCTGAGCTATCATGAAAACAACACTCCTAACCTCCTGGTCCGAGGGCATCTTGATAGAAACTGTTGGAGGTGGTGCTGACACATCCGCCACTCTGGACGGCTCCTAGCGTGGCGGAGGAGACTGGGGAGACAGAGATAAAGTCTCCCTATCACCCTCAAATTGGGCTGACTTTAACTGAGGCACCGTTCTAGTGCCTTCCCCTGCTGCGATATCTAACTCCCTGCTAGTCGCGGTCCATCGTGCATTCGACATTTCTCTGTAGAAAAGCAGATTATAGTAAGCTTAGGGACTCATCTCTATACAACATAGCTCTATAGCACGACTAGAAGAGACAGAAGAGTAACCATCCTAACATGCCTCGCAGCCTCCTACCTATTGTATGTGGTGCACAACACATCCATAGATAAGACTCTACTTAGCACGTCTTGCAGACTCCCTGGGATACGACCTTCTTTAATACCAAGTTTGTCATGCCCTACCTTGGGAGGCACGACTGGCACCTGGTTCTCTACTAGGATCTTAACTGACTTAACTAGGCCTGTGCACTCCTGGTGCAAGCCTACTCTCCATATCAAGAAAATAACGGGCAATATCTCGGTTATAAATACAACCTCCAGCCGACAAGGCCTTATAGCCACCTGTAAAGGAAAACAGCTAACTAGAAACAAGCAATAACAGGGAATCCTATGAGGTCCGACAAGACCACCATGATATCTAGTTATGACTGAAAAGTAAATCCAGTGATAAACTAAGATATGGCCGACAAGGCCGCTAACTGACAGCTAAACAAGGACCCACTCGGCCAACACGTAAACTAAAACATATATGGGCCCCACACGGCCACCAACAGCTAACCACAGGGAAATAGAAATGATCTGCAAGCCTCTAGGAGTAATATGATGCTCGGGACAGAGCCCTGACCTACCCATGAACTGTACAATAAAAAGGAGTAAACCTTCTATCTACAAGCTCCGGAGGAAAGGAGCTTACTATGCTGACAATCCTGGCTGGAAGCTAAAAGGGACCTGCTCCTCGTCTATCCGTACCTGCAGGCAAGTGATGCAGCACCCCCGGAAAGGGCGTCAGTACAATATGTACCGAATATGTAAGGAAATAATTGTAGATAACTAAAATAAAGAAATAAAACTGAGAATAACTGAAATGGAGGGATAGAGATCATACATGAATAGTTGAACTTTCTATCATCTAATTTATCAGTAACTAAAGCAAAAAAGAACCTTACCTGGCCCCCATGAGCTGGAAAACACAACCAGCATAGAATAACCCACTCGGGGACTCTATAAGCCCTGGTGGGTACACTTAAATCTACATACTTCTAATAAGGTCATACTGCATCATCTAATAACTATTGCCGTCCTACCCATCCCCTGGGTCTGCAACTAAGCCCGCTCGGCCCCTGAACTATAGTTATGTCTGAGTCTGGTGGACTCCTACTGTCTGTACCCCGGGTACCGAACTCGACGGGGTGTGCCGATACGGCATAAGAGTAGTCCAACCATGGAATGGATTGTATGAGGACCTTGGACCTCATCTTTGTCCCTCACGGACGGCATACCGCTCCTCGGAGCGACGTCATCTAGCCCCTCGTGGGCGTCAATGCAACTAGTAACCCTGGGGTTGGTTATGGAAGGCTATACAGGGAATAGTCAATCCCAAACTAAACATGGAATGTTGATCTCCGCTAATAACAACAGCTAGTCGTAACAAATATGCTTATGGTATTCTTACTGGGATTCAAACTGAGTTGTTACACCCCGTAAGTTGTATCATGTGACGGACGCATGCATACATATATTGAGAATTTTAGAGTATGACGCATACGAAAAAAGGCTCGGGGGATGAACGGAAGAGCACGGAATCAAGCGAGCCGGAGGCCCAGCACACTGGGTGTCGCGTCGCGCCTCCCCTGCCACCAACCTCCCAAGTATATATAGGACCTTCACTTCAATTGNTATAGGACCTTCACTTCAATTGAATCATTTTCCAAGTATATCTTCAGCCAAAAAGAGTAAGAAGCGAGGAAATCGATCATTTTTCGTCCGAATACGTTATCAAATGCCATCTAAATTCAAATTAACTTCGCATATGGAGTTCTAAGCCTACTGGGAGCATTATTACGAAGTTATTTTTGTGAAATTCGCCCGGCGAATCATAACCCTGCCGAGCCAATGTTGTCCGAATTACTTCAAACTAATTTCTATACGATCATATGCTTCAAGTAAGCATTTCTCCCTTCTGAACTCTCGGGAAATAATATGTTTTCGACCGTGTTCAATTAAGTTTCAGTATAGCCAATATTGCTATTAAAAGTTATCCTTTTACGTCGAATTTGGTATTGAGATTCATCTCTTTCTCCCAGTATAACGGTTACGGGTGAAGAGAGCTGGCGAATACAAGTTGGAACTCGGTGGTTTTTCAGGAAACGACAATTGAGGTATGTAAGGCTTAACCGTCGTCAAGTATGCTCGCCGTACAGTGTTACAAGTTATGTTCTTGAATAGAAATGACGATTTCATATGCTGTAGATAGATACTACCATAAAATTGTGATTGAACATGTTGGAATTAACTGTTGTTGGTGTACGAGGATCAGATATGCTATGAGTAGCTATTACTTGTAGATTACGATTATATAGGTTCTGATTAGCTGCTAGAGAACGTGTATAGGTCACACTGCGTCACACCGTAGTGTCCCTCGATGAGGAGGAACATGTTAGGCGTCATAGAAACTCTTCTATTCTCCAGTTCATTGTTTTAATATGATTGTATGAGTTATTGCCAGGACTAGATCTTAGAAACTCGTAAGGGTTAGCGAGCCTGAGTTTGTAGGTTGAGCAGCATAGGCGTAGCTAGGAGACATAACTACTAGTTTGGCACCTGGGTTGCCAGAAAAGCACGCCTAGGAGCCCTTGACGTACCCTCACGCCCCAAAGCCAGAAATATAGACATAATAGTTATAATTTAGAATCAGTGACACTAGGGTTGTCTAGTGCACCGAGTGACAACCTGCCAGTCTATCATCCATTACCAGAGGTTGTCAGTCCTAGTTGACTTAGAAGTTAGTATATAGGTCGTCCAGGAAGCCAGCCCAGTCGTCCAGGTCAAATAGACCCGTGGGTACCCCAAGGAAGGGGACCCTATCAGCAGTTAGAGGCTGGGCCAGCGCCCCAGCCAGTTCTTATAAGGTACTTAGGTACAGATTTCCAGGAGTGACTAAGTCTATATAAACTTGTCTATAAGGTTAAGAATCGCCCAGGAAAGTAATATAAAATCCGATTGTACCAAGATGAGGCCTAAGGCACTAGTAAGTACCATGTTAGTATAGTACTTCCCACAGGCTAACGATGTCAGTAAACTTCTTATGGAGGATTAGGGGTAGATCGCTCAAAAGCATGTTCGGCCAGCACCATCCCTACAGTTGTCCTAAGCAGAGGGACTGAGTAGTTAGTCATTTGTGACCCCGCTGTTATTATGAGCTATAGATGTCTAGGCAGGACATATAGAGAGTTGTGTTGGACCACTTCAGATCTCCCCCTATTCAGTCCAGACTATTAGAGATCATGATCAGTATCAGGATCCTTTGATCAGCTATAGGTGCATGATGTGCCTGCTAGAAGCTTTACAGATTATCCTAGGGGTCGAGAAGCGGTGGCGTTAGGCCCAGAAGGCCAGTTCTGCCTTTTGAGTGGCTAGTTTAAGATGTTAGTACAGAACCTTGGTTTGGGGTTTCCCTCACTTAGGATCCATCCATGACCACCCTAGGGTTACTAGCTATGTCGAACGCCCGCGAGGGGCTAGATGACATCGCTCCGAGGAGCGGTATGCTGTCCGCGAGGGACGAAGATGAGGTCCGAGGTCCTCATACAGTCCATTCCATGGGTGGGCTATTATATATCGTGGTTGGCTCTACACACCCCCATGGAGCCTGGGGCCCAGGGTGCAGATATCAGGAGTCCACTAGACTCAAACACAGCTACTGTTCAGGGGCCAAGCGGGCCCAGTTGTAGACCTAGGGGACTGGTAGGTTGGCTACAGTACCAGTGGAGTCATAGAAACCTAGATAGAGGCATATAGATTGAGATGTGCTCGCTAGGGCTTTTGGGGGCCCAAACGAGTTATTCTGTGTTGATTGTACCTTCCGGCTTATGGGNGTTATTCTGTGTTGATTGTACCTTCCGGCTTATGGGGGCCAGGTGAGGTTCTTGTTTGTATTCTTGTCTGCTAGTTATAGTTTATAAATGTGTAATTATATGTTACACCCCGTAAAATTCTCGACACGTAGATGGCCTATTCGCATTTGGTTAAGAGTTTTTGAATGCCATACATGCTAGGAAAAGGCCCGGGGAAATACTGGATAAGAAATCCGTCGAACCATCGCGGAAGGAGCTGGGGAAGAGCCCCTCCGTGATGGCAATGTGTCACGGAGGGAGGGCCTCCGCGTTGGCCCCGTGACACGTTGGCCCTATCCAGGCTCAAGTATATAAGCCTCCAAACTTCGATTTATTTCATTTAACTTCATAAATTTCCAGAAAGTCACGAGAGAAATAGAAGAGAACGTGAGGTTTTGATAATTTCCTTTCGATTATGCCGTGAAACGCGGTCCAAACTCGAATTAACCTCAGATACCAAGGTATTTAGCAGCAAGGAGCATTCCTACGGATTTAGTTTCGTGAAATTCGGCCGGCAAATCGTCATTCTATCGAGCTAAGGTAAGTGGAATTGCTCCAAATTAGTGTCAATATACTCCTAGCCCTAAAGTGAGTATTTCTCCCTTCTGGACATTCGAGAAATAACAAGTTTTCGACCATTTTTCAATAAGCCAAAGTTTGAGCTATATATATATATCAAAAGTGATGTTTTCTTCTAGAATATGAGTGTATTTAGTTCTAATTGATATATATGTAAATGCATTTGGGAGAAATAGATGGAGTACTGACCGAGCTTTGCCCGTTAGTCGGAAAATCCGAAGCGAAGGTATGTAAAGCTAATTCCTTCGACAAGTTAGTAATTCAGTACAGTAGATAGCGTGATATATAGAAGAAACGATTCAAAAGTCAAGAATTGAGTCCCGTATGAGTTTAGCAAGCGTGTTTTTGAATTAGCAAGCATGTGTATAATATATTGAGATATGTTTAGAATAAAAGTAATAAAGCAATATCAAATAGCCAGATAATATTCCAGATACAGTATGGTCAGACAGTCAGATGCTTTTCAGATACAGTATAGCCAGGCCGTCAGATATTGTCCCAGATATAGTATAATTCAGTATGAGAATCAATATAATACAGAAAAGAGATTAGAATGAGAAATCAGAATATAGATAGTATTTTTCAGTTCAAACATGCTTGCTATATGTGATTATTGATTGTTGAGACTTGTTTGTGTTGTGAGGGCACCCTTGAGCGTCCTCGCCGCCCCTGGGTTGGT